>PVIW01006085.1:0-93656 GCA_004026585.1 Noctilio leporinus
AGTGTATGAATACAAGGAATAGGCCTGCAGTGGTCAGGAGGAAAGGGGTTGGGGGGAGGGGGGAGGCAGAGGCAAAGAAGGGGAGCAGCTTAGACAAGAACCTAGTATAAAGGAACCATGGACATGGACAACAGGTGGGATTGACTTTGTGGGGAAAGGGTGGGTGGGGAGGGGGACAGAGGGGAGCAAAAAAGGGATGGATGTAATACAACAACAATAAAATTAAAAAAAAAAGAAAGTAAAAAAAAAAAAGTGTTTGCAGCACACGGTTGAAAATCACTGAACTGCAGTGATGGAGGCAGTATGACATTGGTAAAAGAATAAACAAATAGACCAATGGAACAGAATAGAGAGCCCAGAAACAAACCCACATAAATACAGTCAACTGATCTTTAACAAAAGAGCAATATCATGGAAAAGGATTGCCTTTTCAACAAATAGTGCTGGATCTATTGGACACCCATATACAAAACAAAAAACAAAGACAAAAGACAAATAAAAAGCCAATTTAGATGCAGGCCTTGCACCATGCACAAAAATTAACTTGAAATGGGTCTTTGACTTAAATGTAAACTGTGAAACTATAGAGCTTCTAGAAGATAGGTGACCTTTGATTTGGCAAGGAGTTTTTAGATACACTACCAAAAGCATGATCCAAGAAAGAAAAAATTGATAAATTGCACATTATAAGTATGTTTAAAATGAACAAAGTCTGCAAAATACACTTAAGAGAATGAGATTACAAGCCATGGCCTACGAGAAAGTAATTTATAAAATATGTATCTGATAAAGGACTGTATCCAAAATGAACAGAGAATTCTTAAAACTCAACAATAATTCTTTTAGATGATGTGCTTTCAAGAGGATGGGTCATAACTCTCAATTCCCCTAGCATGGGCTATGCGTCGTGACTTCTTTCTGAAAGTAAAGTGAGGAAAGTATGGGGTGGGTACCTTTGCAGTGAGAAACCTGACAAACACAAATTAAGCAGATGATTGAAGTCAAATCAACAGTGCTGATGTTGATATGATGTGATGACAATGGCACTTTACCTCTAGGGTCTTCCTCCCCAAAACCTGTAACCCTTGTCTACTTATGATAAAACATCAAACAAATCAAAATTGTGGTATATTTTACAAAACACTTGATAAGCACTCCTCAAAACTTTCCAAGTCACCGAAAACAAGGAAATTCTGAGAAACTATCACAGGCAAGATCCCAAAGAGATATGATGACTAAATATAATATGGTATTCTGGATAGAATCCTGGAACAGTAAAAGAAGATTAGGTAAAATTAGGGTAATATGAATAAAGTGTGGGCTTTACTTAATAATAATATATGAATATTAGAGTGCATTTGTTGTGGTAAGTGTAGCATCCTAATGGAAGATGTTAATAATAGGGGAAACTGTGATGTTTATAGGAACTATACTGTCCTTGCAATTTTTCTGTAAATCTAAAACTGTTGTGAAAAATAGTTTATTATTAATTTAAAAAATGCATGTTAGGCATTGTGCCAGGCACCGAAATAAGTAAGACATGACTCTGTCCTCAAAGAGCTAAAATTTGTGAGTCCACAGGCTAAGTGTTCAAGTCAGGAAATAGAAGCACAGGCAGTGGACTTTGGAAATGCAGGGTGTTAGATTAATTGTCTGAAGATGTCTATCCTACAACCTATGAAAAAAAAAAGTTATTTCTAAAATTTCTGTGAATAACCGAGGGTTATCTCATTTCTAGGTCTAGGTTTTTGTTGCTGGTAAGCTCATGTCCTTTCATCTCCCACCACTGTCCTCTTTGCTCATATCCGTGCTATAGTCCTCAGCTGTTCCCTTCTTTTTGCCTGTCCATATGTGTTGTTTGGCTTTATTGAAGATTGAAGATATCTACATGTTTTAAACTCAAAAAAAGTAAAAGTGTAGATTCGATACCCTGTTTTAAAAATTTCCTTGGCCATTTCATCACAGGGAACTTTTCACTGACATCCCTAATCAGCAGGCCTCAGGCTCCTGCTATGATGTCTGGTCTCTCCCTCATCTCTTTGCCTACCGTCAGTATTTTTTTTTTTTTTTTAAGATTTTATTTATTATTTTTAGAAAGAGGGGAAGGGAGAGAGGCAGAGAGGGAGAGAGACATCAATGTATGGTTGCCTTTCACCTGCCTCCAGCTATGGGCCTTGCTGGAGATTTGACTTGCAACCTTGTTATGTGCCCTGGCTGGGAATCGAACCAGCAACCTTTGGGTTTGCAGGCTGATGCATTATTCACTGTGCCATCAGCCAGGGTGGTTGTTTCTTTTGCAACAACATTTACCTCTCTTTAATTATTGTTTTCTTTATGAGATAGGTTTGGGATCTCATCTTCTTCACCCCAAAGCAGACTAGCAAAGTATGTATTTTTTGTTTGTTTGTATTTTTAAAATAAAGATAGGTCCTTCTGAAAAGCAAACAAATCAAATCAAATCACAGAAAGTATCTGTTAAAGCAGTGATTTCTTTATGTTGTTATACCAGGTCAGAAAACAAATTTAGTGTTTCAAATGAGAAAGGAGGGCTATTAAGCAATTACTGGAGAATATCATTTACTTCAACTGGCATACATAAATTGGGGTGATTGTAGTTGGGCACTGGGAAGAAGGATTGGGAGCCCCTTCCTTTCTGCCCTCTGCCTTTCTGTAAGAAAGTGCTTGCTTCATTCTTCTCAAAATTCTTGGACAACTCATCTACATTCATTTGGTCCACAGCAACACCCCAAAATGGCAGCCTGGTACCCCAGTACTGCTTAATGTTTTAGTTTAGGTCTTCCTTGCCAATTGGCTCAGTTTAGACAAAGCTTTGCCCATGTTTCATTGATCAGCTTTTACCAGAGGATAGGGTCAACTTCACAATGGTCATGGCCATGGGTGCTCAAAATGTTAGTTATTATTATTGTTGTTGGAGTTATTATTTATTATATTGTTCAGAACCACTTTCCTCAGCTGGTCATAGCCATATTCTACAGCAATTATGTGAGAAATTGCAGTGTTATACATTCTTGTTCTATTTTGTTCCTTTATCCTGAAATCATTTAAGAAAGGATCATATTTTCTCAACTGTCTCAGTTGGAAGGAAAGTCGAGGACTATACTAATCACGCCTCTTGGTTGCAAGCTATAAAACCCAAATTCAATTAGCTTAAGTAGAAGAGGGAGTGCACAGTGGAGTAGTTCACTAGATCAAGGGAAGAACAAAAGGATTCAGAGCACCTTAGCCACATGATGCATGTCTCCCCATTTCTCTCTGCAGGCAGGTCCTTGGTTATAGCCCCAGATTCCCATCCCCATAGTTCAGCCACCTCAGCAGAAGGAACGAGGTTGTTGTTGTTGTTTTGGTAATGTCTGTGTATCGGTGCTAGGGAAGAGCTTTGGGAAGCCCACCTGGAGTGTTATGCTCTCTCTTTGGACCAGCCACTATTGTCAGGGGTGTGGGGAATTATGAATTATGATTGGCCCAGTCTATGACCCTTGTCATCTCTTAGGGCAATGGCTTAAGGGACTGTGATTGACAGCATGAGAATGACAAGAGACAGATATAGGGCAGACAAATCAGCCTGTGTCCACTACTAAAAGGATGCTGCTTTTTCATGCTGGTGTAATGAGTGTAAGTAGGTTTCTGAAAAGACATTGGTAGTAGAAAATCAGGTTGGTGAATCTAATAGGTAGAAGCCTTCTCTCCTTAGGCCAACTTAGCCTGTGCCCCTTGCTTAGGAGGAGAAGAAGGCAGCCCACCTAGACATGATGTATTATGTTATTTGGAGAGCATGAGGCCTGGATAAATTGTCTTGGGAATACAGTCAGGGCTCTTTGGAAACTCACTGGCATATGGGGCCACAGCTGGACCCAGAACCTCAGCTGGGATGGGTATGGTATCATCTGTGTGCTTCCACTTTTGCTCACTAAAGCCTCTGTGCAGTAGGTTTCTCATTCTGAACTCATCTGGAATCTCACAGTTGGCCATGATTGGTAGTACCGTCACCCTGAGCAACTGTGAGTCTGAAAAAAGACTTTTAAAGGTTTTTATTTCTCTCCACCTTTAGAGATTGGAGGCCCCACCTCCTGGGGATCACTTGTAGTTCTCAATCAGAAAGTGGCTGAAGTGGTGACATGTGGGAGTCTCCCCCTCCCCCTTATTAATGGTTGTAGTGGTTGTAGTGGATTAATGAAATCCAGCAGGTTTGGAAAGGCTTGCATCTATTCAAAAGCACCAACACATTCAGAGGCCAAAGAAATCCTTTTGACAGTTCACTATAAAGAGTGTTGTTAGTAGTTTTTGTCGCTGCAAGGCCTAATGGGGTTTCTGGAACAAACCGATGCCTTTTTACTTTGAGTTTTTATCATAGTCTAGTAGAGTCAGGTTAGAAGAGTACAGCTGTTTTTTTTTTGTTTGTTTGCTTATTTTTTAAATTATATATATATATATATATATATATATATATATATATATTTAACTCAGGGGAAAGCTACATAGGACTAATTCAGAAAACATTTATGGAGAGTTTTGCATATGCAGGGTAGGGGCCAGGGCCCTCCTGGCTGCACATTCCTGCCCTCAGGGAGCTCATAATTAAATAATAGAAATTAATCAACCTCACACAACTACTATAGCATTAAGACTGATAGGAATAAAACTAGAGGGAGGTAAAAGTAAAGCCAATGACTTGGTTTGGAGAAGAGAGACATTTCCTTTGACCAGGAAAGGATGAAGCGTAGGTAGCAGAGAGGTCAGAGGAGGATAATTTTGTCACTGAGGGTATATTCATGACATCCTTATAGTTCAAAGAGAAATATCAGAAAGAATTGTCAGGAGTCCAGTTGGCCAGATCTTAGAAGACTTGAATGATTTCATGATATCTCCCGAGCAGACAGTGAAATATCTCAAGATTGCCTTAAAGGAGGGTATTTTGAAAAAGTTATGTAGCAATTAAAATACTCTTCTCCTTATTGTAGTATTTCACAGTACTCTCCAAATCCATAGGTCACATTTACTTAAGAAATGTCTATGACCAGTATTAAGAGAGGGCAGTTGGATGATTCTTCCATTATCTTACCTTCTTGTGATGTATAGATCCCAAGTTCATTACCACTGAAAAATTTCCATATACTAGAGCCAGACTAGAGTTGCCAGATAAAATACTGGACACACAGTTAAATTTAAATTTCAAATACATGGATAAACAATGAGTAATTTATTTTAAAGTATGTCCTGCAACTTTATTCCAGTCCTGTTTGGCATATTGGCCCTAAATGGATAGCTGTTTGTCATAACATCTAGCTTCACTAGATCAAATTATTATCAATGTTGCATTACTGGCAAAATAAGTCCCACTGCCCCAGTCCCTATCTCAGCTTCTCAAAGTATGTAACAGAAGGGTGTCTTAAGGCAGAGCAGGGGACAGACACTGACTGGAGCTATATACTTATAAGAAGTTAGAGCATTAAAGCTCTGATTAACTTTTTAAACTCCATACCAGGTTGAGACTTAGGTCAGGGCCTCTTACCTGGCTCCTTCCACCATCCTCAGGATTCAGGGAATCACCCCATTCCAGACCTGTGCAACTGGAAAGAGTGGAATGATTGAGCAAAAGTCATTTTGGAGACAGAGCTCACAGAAAATGGAATCTGGAGGAGAGTGAGTTTAACCATGTGAAAACTTCATTTCTTTAATATGACCTTTTCTCTTTTCTGTCCTCGTAATTTAAACTGGCCTCATTTAGTACCCTGACTCACCCACAGTCCCTCTCCATTGCACATTCACTCCTTTTAGGATTAAGCCCACAGGTCAATGAGGTTTTGGTCAGCATCAAATAATCTTAGAAATAAAGCTTCAGGTTTATTGACCGCAGAGACAAGAGTTTTAAGACAAACTAGTGATAACATCTAGGCATCAGTTGTGTTTCAGCTCCAGACCCAGAAAAGCAGAACGACCCCACCTTGCTAAACCAGGTAGAGGAATGTCAAGCTGACATCAGGACTGGATGCACTAATCAACCATCCTTTGCCCAAGTGCTGCCTAATCAAGAGATCATGACCCTAACTCCACCATGATTAATGATTTTCTTCCTGTGTAACCTGTTTCTCAGAAGCCATCAGGGACCCAGGTCTTTGAGCATGACTCACTTGTGACTGGGCATGGCACCATTTCCTTAATTAATAAGCCTTTAATTTCTTGGCTGTGAACTCCTGTTTGTGTTTGGACTTTGATGCACATGGGCAAACAAATTCTCTCAGTTCAGTAATATGAGTGAAGAGATTAAAAGGATGAGTTAAAATAAGGCAGGGCATTGAGCCTCCTTAGCTGGTCATGAGTGGTTGGCCCTCTGAGGACTGCTCTGAAAGTACAGAATTAAGGATTTTATATTGAAGGAACTGGGGCCATGTTGACAAAAGCAGTACTTCTTGAACTTGAATGTCCATACAAGTTAGCTGGAGACCTTGTTAAAGTGGAGGTTCTGATTCAGCAAGTCTGGGATGGGTCCTAAGATTCTGTAGTTCTAATAAGCTCCCAAGTGATGCTGATGTTGGAACATGGTCCATGTTTTTAGTAGTGTTAAAAAGAAATTGCATTAGGCAGTTGTTAAAAATGGCAAGAATGACTTTATTCAAGACTACCCAATAGGAGAGATTGAACTCAACTTTGAATCTACCAGGGGCAGCTAGGGATTTATAGCCTACAGGCGTGGTGAGTTCCTAAGAGGAACTTGGTTAGGTATCAAGGGTGGGGGATGAGGAACTTGATTGGGTGTCAAAGAGAATTCTTGCTCAACTGGTTTAGCAGGATTCTTGCTAAAACCACCAGGATCACACATTGCTGACATGTTCTGAACATCAGAGACAAAATTCAGTTCTTAGTACTTTTTCCAAAAAGAGGAGCCCTGTACAATTCAAGGTTGTCTCACCCCAGGGATTTAGCAATAGCATTTGTTTGAGGTCATGAAGGACAGTTCTTCTCTTTTAACGATTTTGGTAACCTTTCCCATCATCTTTCTCTTCATTCTATCCCAGTGGGAGAAACAGCACCTAGAACCTCTTTTCTAATTTCCCAGGGAATCCCAGCAGACCCTCTCCCTGAAGAAGAGGAGAAATGTCTATATAGGGAAATATAGGCAAAGGACCAGGTTCAGGGGCTCCCCAATACCCTTGGATCAGGGAATGAGAAGGTTTTAGGAGAAAGAATGCCAAATTAAGAAGTCATCTTTCCAGGATGTAGCCCAAAAGATCTCTCTGACCCTTTCTTTTTATGTATTTACCCAACATTTGTTTCTTTACCTTTTTAAAAACTTCATTGTTGTCTCATTACTTAAAAAAATGGAAGCTCCCTCACCCCCAACCTCCCCACAGGAAGAAAGCCCATGATCTTCTTCCTTGTGAGTCAGAGTGAGATGTGAAAAGGAAAACAATAACAACAACAACAACAACAACAACAAAACCCAGGATATGGATCCTGGAAACAAGAATCCTTCCACCACTCTTTCTTGGATATATGGATATAAACAATAGTAAAAGTAAGGAGATCCCTTCCAGTTGCCGGATGATTTTGAGCAATTTTTTGACTACCTTTGACTCTAGCTTTCTTATTTAAAACTCAGGGTAGATATCATTTTTCTCTGTGCACAGTAAAGAAATGGATGGAAAGAGTTACATGGAGTATTGATTGCAAATCATGCATTGGTTGTTCTTATTAATGTTGCTTTTACTCTGCTGCCATGAGCAGTGCTATAAGGAGAAAACACACATATAAATAAGACTTGTTTTTGTTCAACCGCGTAAGACAAAGACATGGTAACAATACAGAGTATACAGTGAAAATTACATCTCCATCCCACCGTTCTCTCTTCTCAGAATAGTTGCTACTTTTAACCAGTTTTTAATGTTTTCTTTCAAAAATAGTCTCTGCATATATAAGTATATGCATATATATGTACATATTTATATATGTAAATTTGTACGTGGATATTTATTTTAAAATAACTGGTAACTCACTTCTTTATCTTTCTTTAACTGTGTAGTTCAGTGATTATTCACTATCAGCATATTAGATCTTCCTCATTGTCTATTATAGCTATACAGTGTTTTCTTGCACATTGTTACTACTAACTATAATTTATTTAACTTTTCTTATAGTGATGGACATTTAGTTTACTTCCAATGACTGCCTATTTCAAGTTATGCTGCAATAACCATTCTGTGGATTTGTGTATCTGTGCAAATAGATCTACATCATGAAGTCTTAGAAGCGGGATGCATACAGGCACTTTATATTTTAGTAGAAATAGCCAAATTTCCCTCCTGGAGAAATGGCAACACTTTACATTTGCGCAAATAGAGTTTTTATGTACACCCCCACCAATACTGTAACTATCTGTACTAATTTGAGTTTACAAAGCTAGCACATTGTTAGTTTAGTTTTGTATTGCTATAAATTTGGATGAACTTGAACATCTATCACTTCAAAGGCCTCAAAGCCATATATATCTGTGGACAGATTGCATATGTTCTTTTTTTCATTTGAAAAAGCACGTATTAAGAGGGCTGGCCTAAATTGGCCTGGCTCAGCAAGTCCTCTACAGGGCTTATCTGGGGCTCATTCTCTCTGTTTTTGGTGTCTGGATGCTGCTCTAGCAGTCATAGAAGCTCATAGGCCATGTGTCTGCACCACTGCGCCCATCCATTTGCCCTGATAAATAAAGCTGACTGCACAGTTCTGTATTTATTTATGGCTTTTCTTCCAGCTATGAGAAGTATTTTATTCCTCTTCACCCAATCCTGGGAGCTTGTGTGAAGCTGGTGTCTTCATAACTTTACAGTATAGCAAATGGAGCTGTGAAGACCTGTAACTGGCTGTCTGAGCCCCTGTTGAGGCAACTGCCATGTCTATGAGACATGTGGCTGGATGGAGTACTGGACTAAGAGCTTGGAGATACGTGCCTTCTAATTCCAGCTCTAGCATGGGTTTTCTGAAGGAGACTGGGCAGGATACATGCCCTCCATCTCTCAGGGTTTTATCATCTGAAAGCCTTCAGACCATAGTGAAGTTTTGACAGCAAAGTTCTCCTATGGAAGGATGAGGGGAAGGATGGAGGAAGGGGTCAGAAGAGCCTCAGCTACTGGAGTAAATGATAAAGTCTTAGCTTTTTGCAGGTGGGGAGCCCCAGAGGAGAGATCTCTCATTAGAGGTTCATCTCTGACAGAAACTGTAGGGCCTTAGTATTCTTGTTGTGTGTAGTCATTGTCTAGGATCTGCCCAGGTGGGTACTGGCCTGGGCTTGAACACTGGGGTGTATCCTAAGGCTTTACAGCTGGAGGCCTTCAGCTACCTGTACTCCTAATGGCAGACACTCCATTGAAAGGAGCTCTGTTTGGTACACCTACATGGCGGCCACCACTTGTTTGTTTGGGTGGTTACTGTCAGAATTGGGGGGTTACTCTGGGATCCTCCAAAAGCATTGCAGGTCTGGAGATATAATTACTCCAGGATGAAGCAATATTCTACTCCTCTCCTAATATTTCTTTACTTATTAAATTGTTAAAATTGCTTCCTGGAGGTAAGCAATTTTATTGGGATATTTAAAATGTATTTTCTCTGTTGTACAAAGAATGGTACATCTGGACGCAGAGAGGAGCCAAGTAACAAAACAAGAGAGCTCCTGTTCTTAGGTATTTATGGGAAGAGGGGCGCAACAGTCCAGATATCCCAAGAGGAAGTAGGGATGTGGAATTTTCAGCATCAGCCCCTGTTCTTTTAGTTTTCCCAGGACTCCAAAGGTCCTCTAGCAGACTTCTGGTGCCTCATATCTCACACCCGCTCCCAATTTCAGCCTCAGCTGTGAGGGTTAGTGCTATGGGAGCTCCGAATCACCTGACAGCATCCTACCTGAAGTGCAGAGTTCCTTTCTGTGCTCTGCCCTCAAGGCCCTTTCTGAGCTCCTAGTGTCTGCTTGACTGTGGCAAAGGCTCCCTGGAAACATGGGGGAGTTGATGTGCCTAAGGTCAATCTCAACCAACAGAGGATGAAAGTTTGCAAACCATTCTCCAGTCCCTTATCCTTTAGGTGAGCATTATGTACTCATCTCTGGAGCTCCCAGAGGAATCCAGGTCCTTTGGTTGACTGCTGGAACCCTAGTTATGCACCTTTATTTAGTCTTTTTCTTCCTGCCTGTCTTACTTTCCCTGGTTTTTCACTTCCTTCAGTCACCTGGGATCACCTCCAAAATAAACTACTGTACTCATCCTATCTCAGGCTCTGCTTTCAGGGGAACCCAAACAGGGTTGACAGGCTACAAGACCCTCAATAGAGGGTCCTAACAACTTAGGCAGCTGTTAGGAACTTTCTCTAAATCAAGAGTGAAGCCCTGGCTGGTAACACAGTGGTTAAGGTGCCGGCCTGTGAACCCAGGGGTCACAGGTTCGATTCCCCAGCCAGGGCACATAACCGAGTTGTTGACCGGGTCTCCAGTCAGGTCTGTGGCTGGAGGCAGGTGAAACACAACCATACATTGATGTCTCTCTCCCTCTCTGCCTCTCTCCCTTCCCCTCTTTCTAGAAATAATGAAATAAAATCTTAAAAAAAAAAGAGTGAAGAGGTGGGGACTTCTCTATTTTCTGCTGATGCTTTCCCCATACCTCTATTAAATGATATGGTTGGTTATGTTGAGAATGACCTGGAATTACCAACCTTAGGATTGTTGGTACAAAGAGACAAAGGAAGATTTGGGTAAAACCCCATGATTCCTAGGTGACCACCACATAGGAGGCAGCCCACGGTACTATTGCTTCTCTGCATCTAAACTAATATTGTCTTCCTGTGGCCATGTCTTCCTCAATAAATTCCACCTAAAACTCAATATGAACTATGAAGCTAGGCATCAGGGTTGTATTATTCTGAGTAATTGCCAGGTGCCCTCAGATCTCTGGCCTCTTGAATCTGCTTATGCTGTGATCATTCTTTTTTCTAATGTATTATACTCTTTTTTTAAATTTAATTTTATTGTTGTTGTATTACATCCATCCCATTTTTGTTTCCCTCTGTCCCCTTCCCCACCCAACCACTCCCCCACAAAGACAATCCCACATGTTGTCCATGTCCATGGTTCTTCCACACTAGGTTCTTGTCTATGCTGTGATCATTCTTAATTTTGACTTTTATACATATCTCCCTGGTTGTGTCTTCAACAAGTTCAATTATAACCCAATCACAAAGGCTTTCTTTTAAAAAGTTTTTAAGTTTTAACAATTGTGGTAAAACATACAGAACAAAATTTACCATCTTAACCATTTTTAAATGTTCAGTTCAGTGGCATTAAGTACATTCACATTATTGTGCTACCATCACCAGCATCCACCTCTAGAATTCATTTCATCTTGCAAAACTGAAACTTTATACCCATTGAGCAACATTTCCCCATTTCCTCCTCCTAGAGCCTGGCAATCTCCATTTTTTATTTTCTTTCTGTAAATTTGACTCTTCTAGGTACCTCATAGAAGTGGGATGAAACAGTATTTTTCTTTTTGTATCTTTTTATAGATTTATTTCACTTATTTGTCCTCCAGGTTTATTTACCTTATAACAAATGTCAGAATATCCTCTCTTCTTATGGCTGAATAATATTCCTTTGTAAATTTACACCATATATTGTTTATCCATTCATCAGTGAGCACTTGGTTTGCTTCCACCTTTTGGCTGTTGTGAATAGCTGTATAAACATGGGTATATAGGCTCAGTTTTGTTGTCTTTTTCCCTTAGAAACCCCTTATACTCATTCTGTTTTTGCTTTATGATAAATAGTGATATGGCACTATTTCATCTGTGTTTGTATCCCATTGATGAGCAGAAAACCTATTGAAAATTGGAATCTTAATTCAATGGTTCAAGTCCTTGATTCCTCATGCACTATTTTCCCCAAAGCTGGAAAAATTTTGAATTCTCATAGCAGTTTACCTGTAGTGTTCCACTCTATGTAGTAGAAAGCTGTAATATTCTCTATCCAACTCTAAGCTTGTATAGTTGGGAGATATTTGGTAAATATATTTGCTGAGTAGATGGGTGGATTATTTGTCTCGATCCCTGCTCTTTGGCCACATGGTATCTCTTGCTTGCTACCTGGCTCTCATCTTGCACCAACATTTGTGTCTGTCCTGAGCATCTGGTGAATCAACAAGCACTCCTTGGATTCAGGGTCTCTCACTGCACTCTGCAACCAACTTGCGCTTAAAGCTTTGGCTCTGACCTGGAAATTCTGACCTAGACTTGCAATTAGATTCTCTTAGTGAGTCATCCTTATCTACTGACAAAAGGGAGCAGGATTATGAGGGGATTAGATGAGACAATGCATGTAAACCATCTAGCAGAGGGCCTGACTCATGAAAATACACAGCAATTATGAAACATGGAATTATTTATTGGATACAATTATTGTGTATATGTTTCACATAAAATATTTTTTACTCCACATACCCTTCTTCCTTTAAAAAGTTATTTAAAGTGTATGACATTCAAAGTTACTTATATAAAAGAATTTTTGAAATAACAAAACATCAACAGTGGTGTTTTAGAGATAGGGAAATTATAATATCAGAACTTTAGGCTAAGGATAGTTTTGATACTTAAGTATTAAATTTAGCTCTGAGCCAGAGAGAGAGAGAGAGAGAGAGAGAGAGAGAGAGAGAGAGAGAGAGAGAAGAAATACCACTATTATCTTTTTCTTTCATGTTGCAGGGAATAGAAGGAAGAAGGTAGCCACCTTCATAGCTGAGTAGTGAGTCATATTTGGGGGACCTGACCAATTCTCTCAATGTTTGCTCAAGAAATGGAGGAAGAGCAAGGGAGAAAGGAATTGCAGAGAGAAAGTTTGCTTCTCTGTCTTATACTTGCTGGAAAGGAGAAGTTAAGATGGAATAAGAGAAATAACTCCTTTTTTGAGTCAGAGTGTAACAGTTCCCCTTGCATTGATCATAGTCCTTAGAAGGTCCCCCTATAACAGTGAGCTCCAGGAGGCAGGAACCGTGTCTGTTCAATCTTCATAATTCTCGTAGCCCCAATTAGAACCTCTGTGCTCCATAGCAGCTCAGTGAAGCATATTAAATTGAATTGAGTTCAAATTATGATATTATCCCTGAAGAAAATGCATCATGATATACCAATGGCCACCTTTTAATGAGCTAATTACTAACCATGTGCCAGCCATGTACCAGGGGCTTCATATGGTACCTCCAACAACTATGTAAAATTAGTGGGTTGATTCTGATGTAGAGGGAGAATAAAGTTTAATGGTAATAAATGTGAAATTTGCATTTTGATTGCACATCAGTGTGTAAGTAAAGCTTGGGGTAGACAAGCTGAAGAGCAGTTTTGTTAAAAAGAAGTTTAAAACATTGTTGACTTGCCTGCTCACTAAATTAAACCAACCACAAAACATGGCTGGCTCCTTAGAGGTAAATCATTCTCAAGCTGAATTAATGGAAATTCAGTGCTTAGAGCAAGTGGAATAATAATCCAATAATTCTGTGCTGGCTCTTTGGAATATTATATGTGGTTATGGGCTTTAAGTTTTAAGGGGGATATTGATAACCTGAACTGTATGCAAAGAAGAACCCAGAGGGTGGTGGGCCAGGGATCCATATCACCTGAGGGCTGGCTAAAGAAACTGGAACTGCATTTGGCCCAAACAAGGAAAGACTTTGTGGGATGGGAGCATGACCTGCTAACATTTAGAAGGTGATAATTGAAGCTCCATGGGTCCTGGACTTTCTGTTCAATTCACTAATGCATCTATAGCACTGAAAAGATACCTTGTACAGTAATATAAATTTGATGTTGAATGAAGGGCTGTATCATGCAGTGTGTATTCTGGTTGATTCCTATGGTTACAAGAAGCAGAGGCTCCTCTATTGCACTTACACTGTTCAAGTTAAGTGGGCTTTACTATAAAAATAGAGGATATTACTATACAATGGTTCTATCTGCAATAATAGGAGTGGGAGTGTTCGTTATCTGCACTTCCCACTATGGCAGCCATTAGCCATATAGGACTATTGAGCATTTGAAATGTGCTAGCGCAACTCTGAATTTCCAATGTTAATTAAATTTACATTTAAATAGATAATGGCTACCATATGGACAGTGCAGACATAGATTTCAAGGAGAGGACCCGAAGGATTTTAGGTTTAGGTGTCTCAAAGGACAGCTCCTCTCAGACTTACATCCTCTGCCTTGCCTTTCTCCATCTCCATTTCTCTCTAAGCCTGTGCTCCATTCCCTTCTCTCTATTGAGAGTTGTGTCTAGGGATAGGGGCAGGGAACTGCAGTATGAACACAGATCCTAGGTAGCAGGGCTCTGGGTGAGCAGATCCCCTTAGAAAGGGTGTAAGGAAGTCTGTGGGCAGAGTATGCAATGATTGGACAATGGTAAGTAGAGATAGAGCATTTATGGGTCTCCAGAGGGCAGTGGAGTTTACAAGAGGTAGACTGCAACTTGTTCATTCATTTAACCACTATTTTATTGAGCGTGTAGTAAGCAGAGTGCTAGACCCTACAGATACTATGGTAAATGGGACAGATGAGACCCTTTTTCTACTGTATTAGGGTGCTCTGGGAAGACATTGAATAGATGTTTATAGGGTATATCTGTTTATATACAGTCCACCCTCAGTATCCATGGAGGTTTGTTTCATCTCTACATTACTGATCATCTCTAGATTACTCATAATACCTAATACACTATAATGCTATGTAAATAGTTATACTGTATTGTTTAGGGAATAATGATAAGGAAAAAAGTCTGCACATGTTCAGTATAGAAACAGCTTTCTTAGGCATAACTACATAGTACATGTCAGCAATAACACAATAACATAACAATTTTTTGGAATTTTTGTTGTGCAGTTGGTTGAATCTGTGGATGTAAAGCCCATGGATATGGAGGGCTGGCTGTTTATAAGATTGAGAGGGGGAAAGAAAGAGAGTGAGAGAGAGAGATATTGAGAGATTAATTATAGAAACTAACTTAAGATCTTCCATCAGTAAACTGAAGCACCAGGAAAGCTGGTGGTCTAATTCAGTTTGAGTCTGAAGGTCTGAAAATTTGGAAGGCTGGTGGTTTAAATCCTGAGGAGAATCTGAAAGCTAGAGAACCAGGAGCACAAATGTCAAAGGGCAAGAGAAGGCTGATGTCCCAGCTCAAGCAGAGAGAAGGAATTCACCCTTTCTCTGCCTTTTGTTCTATTGGGAACCTTCAATGAATTGGATTATGCCCACTCACACTGAGTGGAACCATTTGCTTTACACAGTTCACTGATTCAAATGCTAATCTTTTCCAAAAATGTCCTCACAGACATACCCAGAAAGTATGTTTTACCAGCTACCTGGGCTAAGAGATGCCCAGGTAGCTGATAAAACATACTTGAAGTCAAGGTGACATATACAATTGATCATCACAGTGACCTAGCTCATGGATTGAAAGAAAAGCAAAAGTAGGGAATAATAGTAAAGCATGCAGATGCTGTGAGAGAGGAGCGGGGGTGTCTAGGGAGCATACAACCAGAGGTCCTAAGTCAGTTTGGGAAGTCCACGGAAGACTGGAAGAAATGTCACACAAGTTTGGCAGAGAATATGGAAGGAGGGGAAGAGTAGGCAAAAGCCTAGAGGGGAGCGAAGTCCTCAGTAATAAAACCTTAATTCTGTTTTTAAAACAATTGCCAAAATTTTTACTTAACAATGGAACTCTTTTCCCCACTCAGTGTTCCTTTAGGGTCAGGCAGAGCTTGCAACCTGCAGAACACACATTGAAAACCATGATCTAGATATTTCAATTGTGTCCAGTAGAAAGAGACTGTATTTGAGACAGATTTTGCAGCCCAATCAAATTCATTTTAGACCTGAAAATAAATGTGGGTTTTTCTGCCTGAATGCTTCTTGGTACATCTGGAGCCAGATCATTGGCCTGTAAGGTTGGCAAAGCCCCTGATTTCCACTTGGATATATCTCCCTCTAGGGGTCACACATATCCCAAATGGACTTCACTTTTTCTGCTGTTGTTTGTCCAGTGGTCAGAGATATAGGAGTTTAGTTCCCTTTTCCAAGTGTCCAGGTGTCTGGAAATTCTCATCTCCTCCAAGTCCTTCACAGCCTTCTCTATAAAAACACTCTTCTGGGAGCTGGAAGGATATTGACTCTCCTGGCCACTCCCTCAGCTCCCTTCTTCCCTCTCTTCCTTTCCTCCCTCTTTCCTTCCTCTCTTTGTAACGTTTTTATTGATCTGTAAGTCACAAAGTATACAATTTACTAATTTAAAGTGTACAGTTCTATACTTTTTAATATATTCATAAAGCTATGCACCCATCACCACAATTTTAGAGCATTTCTATTATTCCAAAGAGAAACCCTGTATCCTTTAGTAGTCAGTCATTCCTCATGTTATGGACTGAATGTTTGTTTCCCTCCAAATTCATTTGTTGAAATCCAAACACCCAATGTGATTATATTTGTAGGAGAGACCTTTGGGAAGTTACTAGGCTTAGATGAGGTTATAGGACTGGAACCCCCAATAATAGAGGGAGTGTTCTTATTAGAAGAGAAAGAGCCTAAAACTTGGACTTTCTCTCTATCTCTCTGCTTGCATGAGCCAATGAAGGCCAACTGAGGACATATTCAGGAAAAGGGTGCTTATTAAGAACTAGATGTTGCTGACACCCTGATCTTAGACTTCCAGCCTCCAAAACTATGAGATGTAAATGTCTGATTTTTTTTTTAAGCTACCCAGTTTATGGCATTTTTGGTATTGCAACCCAAGCTGATTGACAGCCTATTTCCTCTCACACACCCCTCATCCATTAACTTGCTATTTGACTCTGTGGATTTGCCTTTTTCGGACATTTCATATAAATGGAATCATACAATATGTGGACTTTGTGACTGGCTTCTTTCACTTAGCATAATGTTTTCAAATATCACTCATGTTGTAGTGTGTATCAACATTTCATTCTTCTTTATTGCTGATAATCTATTGATTTATCATTTGTTGTTTATCCATTTATCAGTTGATGGACATTTGGGTTGTTTCCACCTTTTGTTTTTTGTAAATAATGCTACTGTGAATATTTTGTGTACAGCTAATTTTTTGAGCAGCTGTTTCCAATTCTTTTGGATGGAATTGCTGGGTCATATGGTAACTACATTATTTAACATTTTAAGGAATTTGCCAAGCTGTTTTCCACAGCAACTGCACCATTTTATGCATTTATGATTTTTGCAT
This sequence comes from Noctilio leporinus, assembly GCA_004026585.1. NCBI lineage: Eukaryota > Metazoa > Chordata > Mammalia > Chiroptera > Noctilionidae > Noctilio > Noctilio leporinus. Next base: position 17,279 of record PVIW01006085.1, read on the forward strand.
TTGTTCATTTAATACTTCATCCAGGGTTATGGTGTATGCCCCTATAACAGTGTACAATGAAAAGGAAAAAGAAAAATTATTGACTGCCACAGTTGGTCCACCATTTCATTCCATAACAGTGGGCCCACAGGCAATAGAAGCACTCAGCCTGAAACAGTGAATGCAGGCTTGAAACCCATGGAAATTATTTATGAATAATTTTAAGGGCTTGTCACCCTTTAACAAAGAAGGAAGGTGTGTGATTCAAATGGGCAGTTAAGTGGTTGATGATAGCTTTGTCGACAAAGAAATGAAGAATTAATTAAGGGCCATGAGGAGCTTTGAGGAGGGGGACATGAGAGAAACTGATAGGTTTGTCCTCAGAAGACATTGTGGGAGATTTAAGAGCTTTAAAGAGCAGGCTTGACTCTTTATCATTTTGTCTTTACCATTCTGACAGCTCTGTGTCCCTTCAAGAGCATTCTAGAACCTAGCAGAAGTTCACGGAAGGTAAAATCCTCACCTTTCCAGGGCCTAGTGTGGAAGGCAACAAAGTCACATAGCAATCACAAAACTATGTGAAAAAGGAAAAATGTAGGAGAAAGCACCTAAAGGGGAGGTCATGTGTGTTAGTTTCTGAGGGTTGCCATAATCAATTACCACAAACTGGGGGGCTTAAAACAGCCGAAATTTATTGGCTCACAGTTAAGAAGGCCAGAAGTCTGAAATCAATATGTTAAGAGGGTTACACTCTCTCTGGGAGCTCTAGGTGGGGATCTTTCTTGCCTCTTCCAGGTTCTGGTGGCTAGGCCTTCCTTGGCTTGTTGGTTACATCACTCCAGTCTCTGTCTTTCTACACAAGGACCCTTTTTTCCCCTCCCTGCATCTCTCCTCTGTGTGTTTCTTATAAGGGGACTTGAAAGAATTTGGTATGTGAAAGTGCAGAAAAAGTGTTCCAGAAACAGGGGAAGAGTGGCTTGCATGTATAACAGGGTCGTGTTGGAAGAGACTCTATAGTCATCTGTGAGTACTGTGACATTTGTGTAGTGTGTGTGTGTGTGTGTGTGTGTGTGTGTGTGTAGGTGTGTGTAATATAGGGTGAAGTTAGGAGAAAGGAGAAGTTTTGGGCTAGAGATGTAGGCAAGGTCTGGACCTTACCGGGCTTGGAATGACAATGATAAGCAGAGACTGGAGAGACTACTGAAGGATGTTCAACAGGGCAGTAATGATAGCTGACTGGCATTTTAGAAAGACTGCTCTGGGCACTCTGTGGAGGTGGGGTGCAGTAAGGCTGGTGGTAGAGAAACCAGTTAGCAAACCTTCTGCTCAATACATGTGCATTGACTTAAGTCTGTCTTCTCCTTACTTTTTAAATTTTTTGTGCATTAGCTTGTGATTTTTGCTGGGCTGTTGGAAGCAATTTAACATGCTAAGCCAATCTATTTACTTGTAATGCTCATCACTAATAGGAAACAAGATGCTGGCCTCACAAGGGAAGCTGGCCCTGCTCAGTTGACAAAGTCCCTTGCATTGATGTTAAAAGATTGTAAATGGATCGAGCAGGTGATGGTGTCAGTTTCAATTTGTTCAGTCACCTAATCATGCTGTCAACAATTAGTATCTATAAAATATGAACACACATACATCACCCTTTCAGTAAAAGACTGAGGAACTCTGGCAGTTGTTCTGGGTTTGATACAAACTTCTTCCTTACCATTGCTCTGTAGTTGCTGCTGAAATTGAAGTTTGAATGATTTGAAAATATTTATTGAGCCCCTTTCAGATTTCAAGCACTGGGCAAGATGCCCAGGATATAGCATGGAACCAAATACACAGCCTGTGCCCTCAAAGAGCTCATGGTCTACAGAGGGACAGGCAAGGAGATGATGATAAGGCATTGGAGGTGGGGGGTGCGGAGAGGGTGTGTGGTAAATTCTGTGCCAAAGAGAGTGGGGGTGCTATATATTATCTAAGTGTCCCATAATAGGGGTAGAAAGGGGAGGGTTGCAGAGGCCCTCTCTGTTTCGGCTCCATGTTGCATGCCTTACTGACTTGAGGTGGTCTGGTTCAGTGATGGGAATGCACCTGTTTTTAGTCACAGCCATGTGTACACAGCTCCCTTTTGAGTGACTCCATAGGTGTCCTTGTTGTACTTCACCTCCTCATTCTCTCCTTACAGTCCGCTCCCTCCAATGGGATTAGTCCCCTCCTGTACCCAAGGGGCCTACTACTGGGTGGAAGTGAATTTCTAAAGGTCTGTTGATTCATTTTGTTCATTTAGCATTCTGGCTGCTGACTGCTTGCAGTGTTCTATATCAGCTTGTGGGGTTACTACAGATATAAATTAGATGAGGAGGACAGGAGAAAACAATGAAGCTGGGTGGGGATGGGTGGTGCTCACCCAACCTGATTCTTGGTCTGGAATCAGAATATCAGGGTTCAGACCCCTGCCCTACCATGATCAGGCAGCCCTCCTTCACCTGGCTATTCCCTAGTTTCCATATCTATAAAATGGGATGTGAATAGCCCTGCCTGCCTGGTGATGCTGTGGAGATTCAACCATCTGCCTGTGATGCTCTGGGCATAGTGCCCAGCACGGAGTAAGCACTCAATCAATACCAGCTGCTATTGCCATTAGCCAGTCCTTGTGAGATAGGGCCTTTCCTATTACTTTTTGCTTTGAAAAGGCACCCAGGACCATATATTAAAGAGATTAAAATGCAGGGCTTGCTTGGTTGACCATTTCTCTAAGATGTAAACTTGCCTTATAGCAAGAAGAGGGGAAAGGTGAGCTAGTCTGACATCCAAAACCCTGTTAAAGGTTCTTTATTCTTCCCTGGCTGGGTTTTCTTCCTGTTATTACAAAACGTGGCCCAGAGTATCTCTAGCTGAGGAGTCCAGAGCCCATGGAAGCTGTCAAAACTGGGATTAGAACATAAATGTGAAGTGATAGGCAGCTTTATGCACTATTATTAAACTTAACAGCTAGAATTTCTAAAAGCAAATTATCATGTAAAAATATTCGTGTTATGTTAAACTGGAAATGAAAATGACTTATTTATTTGCGTAGATCAGATCATTGGAAGCGAAGTTGGGCTATATTTTTCCCTGCCAAATGCTTTGATGCATTCCTTTAACCAAATGGTTTGAATATGAATATTAGTTAAAATGCATCAACTACAGTGGAGTTATCAGCCTTATAAGGATTGTATCCCTTCAAATGGGTCAAATAGGAGTCAGAGGTTTTAATGTTTTTGGCAATCAACCAAGAAAATAATTGCTCACAGTATAGGTAACCTATAGGTGACTGAGAAATGGTCTTATTCATGGAAGGTGGGAACCCCCTTTATGTGCCAAAATCTTCAGGAGCACATGTGGGTTACCAGGGCCTGGGACTCACCTTGATTACCACCAGATGTCACTGTTGAGTTACAGAAGCACAGCCCGAGGGGCTGAGAATCCTTCCAGGGCAGGACTTTTAGGAAAACTTTACCTGGCCAAACAGCTCATTCCTTATTTTAAGTATCTGCCGAGCTCAGGAGCCCAGGACAAGCTTAATTGGAGTCAGGAGAGTAATTTAGAGAATGGGGGAAAATTAAGGCAGTGGGGAAAAAATGTGGTATTTGCTCTTTCGGCAGTGTAGAGATTCTCCTGGTCATTCAGTCTCTTCTGCACCCCTGCTCTTTCCTCATTCACAGAGTTGCAGAACTAGGCAGTAAATGCACTGAGCTGGTTAGACTTGCAAAGTTGTAGAATGTTGGAACAGGAAGGGCTCAGAGGGGCCATCTAGCACAATGTCCCAACTGAAGTGCAAGGGGTAGCAAGAGGAGAATAAATTGCTTAAAGTCACACTTAACTCTGTCTAGGTGGAGAGTCTCCCATGAGGCTATTATTATTTTATTATTTTTTAAATTTAATTTTAATTTAATTGTTGTATTACATTCATCCCATTTCCCCTTCCTTCTCTCTCTCCCTTTCCCCACCCACCCATTCCCCCCCAAAGTCAGTCTCACTTGTTGTCCATGGGTCTTCCATGCTAGTTCCTTGACTAAACTGCTCCCCTTCTTTGCTTCCTTCTCCCCCCTCCTCCTCCCCTTATCATGAGGTGATTAAATGAAGGTATAAGACAATGGTTCCCAAGGTGTGGTCCCTGGACCAACAGTATTACTATCACCTGGGAACCTGTGAGAAAAACAAATTCTTGGGGTTTGTCCCAGATGTAGTGAATAAGCAAAGCTGGGTTGGAGCTCAGCAATTTTTTTTTTTTAAACAAGTCTTCCAGATGATTCTGGTTTGACTGAAGTATAAAAATCTACTGTTAATGGGATTAGGAGGGCTTTAGTTCCTACTTCCTTATGCTATAAGCATATCTTTTGGGCTGTGATGAGCGCAGCCAGTTCTTAGGTTCTCATTGTACACATTCCCTAGAAAGAGTGCCTTCTATGTTGGCATCCTTGAATACAAAGACATCTATCTGTTTTCTATGCTTCCTTCTTTTCTGGGACCCAACTTCCAGCCATTGGGTGTAGTTCACTTAAGATCTTCCTAATGGCTCCATTTTAGCCAGGGGCAGCTGGAGCCTTAGTCTTCCCTTTCTCCTTTCTATGCCTTTATCTTCATTAAATTTATTTCTCTTTGTCTCCCACATTTCTTTCTCCATCACAAGAGAGAGAATCTAGTGTTATTGGGCATCTCCTACATGTTGGGTACTTCTCTATACCCTTGGGGTTCTCACAACAAACCCCAGGGAAGAGAGTTTGGGTTTCACCACATTTTTTATAGGTGACAAATGCTCAAAGTCACTCTAGTGAGGAAGTGAGTATGCAGAGATTTCATCAATGGCTCTGCTTCAAGTTAGTAGGGCTTTATTTTTATTCTCAGGCTCTCTGAATTTTAAATGTGTCTTTAAGCTTCAAAAGGGAGGAGCCAAGTATGAATTCCAGGTTCCTCTGCCTGGATCTAAGGACAGAGATTTTCAGGAGGTAAGAGATAATAGAAGGGGCCCCGTATGAATCCCCATAGGTATCCTTCCCAAAGAGCCTATCTTTTGTGCTTAGAAAATGGTTAGATCCTGGTTCGGTCTTCCATGGAAAGGAATATTCTGTCTTCGTGGAGTCATTTTCCAGATATGTTCAGGACTGCTTGCTATTCTTTATCATGTGTTCTTCTAGGGTTTAACTTCAAGTTAGATTAATCAAAGATTTCCTCTGCCAGGTGAGGTTAGGCTGTCTTATTTGCATTTTCTAGTGTTATCCTATTTTCCTTTGTTTTTATATAGGAAAAATACCAATGTATATCATTTTGCTACTGCAGTTCTTAGAGCCTAATCCAAACAGTGACTTGGTAAACACAGGGAAAATACAGCTTAACAATTTTCTTGCCCTTTCAAGGTCAGCATTTTATTTTCTTATGGCAAGTGATAGAGGGCTTGCAATGAAGTCACAAAGATAAAGGTAAGCACACACTAATGACTTCCAGTGGCTCCTGTTATTAGTTTTTCCTCCAAAGCAGACATATATTTAGAGTTTTAGAACATTTATTTATTTATTTTAAAAGATTTTATTTATTATTTTTCATAGAGAGGAGAGACAAGAGAGGCAGAGAGGGAGAGACGCATCAATGTATGGTTGCCTTTCACCTGCCTCCAGCTAAGGACATGGCTGGAGACCTGGCTTATAGGCTGGTTATGTTGCCTGTCTGGGAATTGAACCAGCGACCTCTGGGTTCACAGGCTGGTGCCTTATCCATTGTGCCACCAGCCAGGGCACATTTATGTTGTTTTAAACTACATCTCATTTCAAGGCTTTTCTCCCACTTTTCAGGCTACCTGTGATATAAAACTTATTTCTGTTTTTTTTTTTTTTTTTCATATTTGAGGGAGAATTTCATTTCCCTTTATGTTTAGGCACCCATCCAGTCCAAACTATTAGTATGGTTTGTTTTCCTGGAAGAACTGAGTGTTCATAAGAACACTGCTCTCTTTGCCTTTTTCTCTTTATTCTTCAGTTATAGGCTTTGGAGTCAGGGATGCTTGGATTAAAAATCTCCTCATTGTTTCTCTCTGGGTTATATGAATTTGGGTGAATACCTTCATCTGGGCGTCACTGGAATTGAATCAGGTTCAGGAACATAGATTCAGACTGCTGAGCCATTAAGACCTGGTGATGCCTCAGAGCCTCTGCTAGATGCTGGACATTGTGGGTGATACAAAGAAAGTGGACTCAGATCTTCCCCAAGAAGCTGGCCTCTGCGAGGGTGAGGGCAATTTGAGGTGGTGCATTGGAAGTGATGGTAATCAAATGCAGGAATGCTGCCTCCCTCTGAGTGAGAGAGACTCTTCCTGGGCTTAGCCTTTTCCTACCTCTCTAGTTCTCTGGAATGGGTCCCACTAAGCCTTCATCCCCCTTCCCTATCTCTGCTCAACAGGTGCTTGGACTTGGAACCCAATGGACAGGGAATGCAACTGGTTAGATTTGAGACACCTTGCATGTTGTTTTGTGTTAAGTAAAAGTACTGGCTTTTTTTTTTTTTTTTTTTTGACTATCTTCAAGTGGAATTGTGTAAGAAGTTAGCCTAAAAACCTGTAAAGAATACCCATTTATTGCAAGATATTTTCAGTTGGAAAGTACTGAGAGTGACAGCTAAAAACATTAGGTTGGGTCTTGCTGTTGTTCTTACCAGCTTATGAATTTGAATGGAGTTAAGCAATTTAGTGCATTTGTCTCACTATTTCCTGTTCTGAATATAGTGGTAAGTGCTTAATAAATATTGATTGATGGCTGATGAATGAAAATATCTGGATTCTGGCGATTGATAATTATCTCTGAGTTTTAGGTCAGACTCTCTAGGAGTAGCTCCTGACATACGGATTCAGGTTCCGGTGACTTATTAAGGAAGTGCTTCTTCCTAGGAGGAAATGGGGAGAAGGCGGGGAAGGGGAGAAAGTGGCACAAGGGAGTGTTTATAGGCAAAGTGTGCAGAGGGAAATTCTAGCCTGATCCTACAGAGGAACTCTGGAGTGTGGATTGAGCCTCCTATCTGAGGGGTCCTTATCTGAGGCAAGGGGGCTAGGACTTTCACACTCCTAAGCCTCAGCCACTAGCTAAGGCGTGGGATGGAAATAGGGAATATTAATTCCCAGATGTTTCCAGCTCTCCACTGGTTTGGGCAAAGTAGTTGTCAATGACCTGTGTGAAGTTCTCCAAAACAGAGCTGCAAAGTCTGTGTGTAAGAGTAGAAGGGAGGGGCGCTGACATTATGGCTAACTTCTACCTCATCTACATTTCCGATACATTGGTATCAGATGAGAAAGTATGTGGAAATACTTGAAAACTGTAATGGTCCATTCCAAAAGAAATTATCATTTTTATATTCCATAAATTGTTTAAAAAAGAAAGTCTTGTACCATCTAGAAAGACCCAGAAAAATAATGTTCACATTAATCGCACATTCTGGTTCATAAAGAGCCGCCGTTAGATAAAATTTCACATCTTTTGAGAACTGGTAATCTAATACCAATTTTCAAAGAACTGTAATTTAAATTAATGCTACAACTACAGGCAAGACAATTTAATCTCTGTTTGATGCTTCTGAAGGCATTTTCCAATCTTGTGAGGCCTCAGGGTCATGATTATCATTGCTCAGTAGACAAGCGCAGGTAACTGCAGGTAACAGGGTGGGTTAGAAAATGCATTTCCTCTTTGTTTTGTTCCAGGAGGGGTGCTAGCTATTGCTGTATTTGTAAATGGCTAAACACTGGAGCTCTGTCAATTTTGGGGACCCAAAGCTTTGATTATTTTTTAGTGATTTGCCTGAGACAGGCCAAGAAAGGGACTCGCACGTGACTTAATTAGATAATCTCATCTATGAAGACAGAAACTTTGTGACGTGGTAAATAGAATTTTGCTTAGCAGTTTCTGTGTCCCAAACAAGAGTTTGGAGATAGCTGTGCCTTAACACACATTGTCTCCTGTATCATACAATTATTATGTTTGAATTGTCATTCTAGATTCTGGTTGTTATTTTACACCATGTAGGGAACAATACATTTCCCCTGGACTAGAGTGGCCAAGGTGGGGTTTATCTTAACAAACTCTTTCGTGAACTTATTATCCATTGCTAACTTTGGCCATAGTTGTTCAAAATATCTTCCCCTGCCCATACCATTCATTTTAAAATCACATTATTGGTGTATTTTTGAGATCCTGCCACATCTTGTATATTGCAATAGACATATTTGAAAATGCAAGAAAAACTTCAGACCCTAAAAGCTGTGGAAAATAGGAGAAGAAACCATTTAGAAATGTGACTTATGGTGCTCACTTTGGCAGCACATATACTAAAATTGGAATGATACAGAAAAGATTAGCATGGCCCCTGTGCAAGGATGACATGCAGATTTGTGAAGGGTTCCATATTTACTAAAAATAAATAAAGGAAAGAAATGTGACTTGTAGAAGGGACAAGAAAAGGAAAGACCCAACCTTGGTCTCATTTACACTCCATAAAGACCATGGACATTCCTGCAGAACATTCTAAAATTTCTTAAGCTTTTGTAATTGCCTCCTGTTTGTTGCTTTCATTTTTTTTCTTTTCTTCTTCTTTCCTAGTCATGAGTGGTTGGTTATAAAACCAATACCTTTATTGAATTCTTCATGAGACATTTGTCATATGCTTTCTGTAGGCCAGGAACAGTGCTGAGATTGTGATGGTAACTCAGCTGAGGCTCTGTCCTCAACCCTAAAGGAGTCAGAGTTTATTGGGGAAGAGACATATCAACAATAAACTTGCCTATCGGGGGGAAATGTCAAGGGCCATGAGAACAAAGATTAAGTGGGCAGAAGGGAAGAGAGTGAGAGATTACTCTTACAGAACAATCCTAGTGAGTGCAGACCCCAGCCCAGGGGAGCAGAGAACAACAGGGAAGAAAAATAGAGCCAGCTGACTCCTAAAGGTACCTGGATATCCCACAGACAGAAACACAGGCCTGGCTATTATCTGGGAGAGGACCAATGGGTTTCCTTATTGAAAGCTTTGGTGGGATTATGTGACTTGAGGCAGTGCCATTTGAGAAAGAGATTGAATATACAAATGACAATGATAATAGACCACATATAAAAAGAGAACCAATCCTCTGCAGCAATTGGCCACCAACAGCCAGCACTTAATCAGTGACTGCCAGTTTCCCTAATTTTGACCTTGTTTCCAACTGATGACCAAACAGAGAGAGTCAAATCTGCTCCCCTGACAGATTGCATAGTGCACCCTGCTTCATTAGCTCATGCACAACTTCCCAGGCCAACAGCCTCTGATCAGAGCATAGGTGAAGGTTTCCTATTTTTCACTATAAAGCTTTCCTACTCTCCTACCTTCCTTTGAGTCTCTGCCAAATACAAGTGGTGGTGGTTATAACATGGTATAAGAACAAGGTTCTTATCTGTGTGGTCTTCATTTATTTCCACAATTATTGATAAAGGGTATATTGAAGTATGACTGCAAGTGCTGAAACTTGCTAACCACTCAATAAATGTTCTTTTCGATGGAGCAACCCCTACATTCCCAGCAATATGTTTGGAGCATGCCCCTCTTTCTTCCAAGCTGCTAAATACATGGTTGAAAGTGGAATGAACCTTTATAGTCTGTTATACTCATGCTGGTGAAGGACATCTGCAACCTGAGTGGCCCTGGGAGTTTGAAGGGATAGTAGGTGAGCTGCAGTGACAGGCATAGGACCACACTCCAGTCCAGCTGAAAGACACTTTCAAACGCTGTGCAGAGAAGACCAAAGAGGAAGGAAAGATGCCTTTCAAAGGTGGAAATCTGGTTTTAAGTCAACAGTGTTTTCACCCCTTCCAAGTGTGCTTTGTGACAATAAAGTCCCTGATAAGCTGTGTAAAAATCACACTTTCATAAATCTAGTCCTACTTCCCCTGTGATTTACACTTTCATTTAAGTGCTAATTTATCATCATTTCTTCCCTTGGCAACCATCCTTACAACTTGCTTCTTAGTTCTAGCCTCCCTCGCAGATAATTAATGAGCTCTTAATACAGCTTATGGGCACCAGAGGGAACACACTATTTAAAGATGCCTTTCAGGAGTTTTTTTTTTTTTTTTTTTTTTTAGTAAAGTGAAGAATCCCTTTGTCAAGCAAAAAATAATCACATGCATTTGGCAAGTGTTGCCCTTTTGAACTCGTGGACTGTTGAAAGACAAATCAAGAAGTTTGCTTGAATCAGGACTCTTTAGTTTAGAGGTTTAGCTACCCAGCAGTCCCTCTAAGTATTCAGGGTGGGAGATAAGGCCTTATTAAAACTTTTAATTAATTGATTGCTATGATTTTATTTGCTCACTTGCTCAACAAGTACTTATTGAACACTTGTTATGTGCTAGGCCTCATGCTAGGGGAGGTGAGCGAGACACATTGTGCTCATGATGCTGCTTACAGCTTGTTGGGGAAGACAGATAATGAGCACATAATTATGCAGATAATTAGTTCACTACATTTTTGATAAATGCTACCAAGGGACCAAAGGCAGGCTAATGAGGCCTGAGTTAGTTTTGGGGAGGGAGAATGGCCAGGGAATTGATAGTTAAGCTGATCTCCAAGGATGAGTTAGAATTAACCAGGAAAAGGGAACTCCAGTCCATAATGGAATGCTCAAAGGCCCTAAGGCATGGGTGGCAAACACAAGGGCTGCAGGAGAGATCCAGCCCTCCACCTTGTTTTATCCAGCCCAGCACCTTCACCTGGCACCTTGTTTCTACCTGGCTCAGTTGACTGTGAAGGAGTAGTTACATTTATACAGTCCTAAAATTACATTTGGCCTTGTGAAGGCAACCGTGAGGCTGATGTGGCCCCGGTGAAAATGAGTTTGACACCCCTGCCCTAAAGAGAGAGAGATAGTCCAGTGCTTCTGAGGGGCTGAGAGAATTCTGGGTAGAGCAGAGTGATGAAGGCAGAGAATGGGAGAAGGTGAGCCTATGAGGTAAATGTGGGCACAACCTCGTGAGTTCTTATAGAGTTAAGTATTCTGAATTGTATCCTTAGAGCAGTGAATAAATTGTTGACAGTTTTGGGCAGAAGAGGGACATGCTCTGATGTATCTTTCAGAGAGATGTACCTTGTTTGCGCTGTGGGGAATGGACTAGAGGAGGAAAGGAAGAGATCAGGAGGACCTGTTAGGAGTCCATAGCATTTGCTCAGAATAAAAGAAATGATGTTTTCTGGTTTTTGTTTGTTTGTTTTTCTTTTTGTAGTCAAGCACATTCTGCTGAAAAATTGAGTAGTGAGTTAGAATTCAGCTCAGCCCATTTCACAGAAAAGACATCTAACAGTCCCCAAGAACTGTTAGAGGACTGGCTCCCCCTAGAACAGGAGCCCACTGTGGGTGCAGCATCTTCATTCCAGCTCTGGGCTTTACTTTACTTCAGGATAGTCCTGGCTTCTCCAAGGGGACACAGATGCAAGCACCATCTGACAGCCTGCTCTGAAGTTTTCTGGTAGGCTTCCGAGATGGGGCTTTTCTCAAGAATTCAAACTTGGAATTAGGATTAGAAATGGTGGTCCCTATAAGTGGGTTTGATAAAGAGAATCTTCTAGATGCAATCCCCAGTCTTCAAGGGAGTGTTTCAGTGAATGGGCCCCTAAAGCTGGTCCATGGATCCTCTATTAGACATCAGCTAGGAGTCCTCAACAGTCCATGGTTGATGAGTTCTTCGGGGAGAAGCTTCATCAAAAGGCAGGTACTTGGGCCCTATTTCTAGAGATTCTGTATCAATCTGTCTGATTTTGCTTCAGAGAGTGCGTTTCATAAGAGGATACACACATTTCCTCCCCCTTGTTTCTAAGAAGGATAGCTTTTTTCCCATTTCTTCTTTTTATTAAATCATTTAAAAATTGTTATTCTATTACAGTTGTTTCAATTTTTCCTCTTTGCCCTCCTCTTCCCATCCCACCCTCTGCTTCCACAGTCAATTCCCACCCTGTTGTCCATATCCGTGGGTCATTCATTCATGTTCTTTGTTTAGTACTTTCCCCTTCTGTCCACCGTTATTCACCACTAGCCCTCACCCCTGTCATTTTCAGTTTGTTCTATGTTTTCATGCCTGTGTTTCTATTTTGTTCATTAGTTTATTTTGTTCATTAGATTCCTCTTATAAGGTGAGATCATATGGTATTTGTCTTTTGCCACCTGGCTTATTTCATTTAGCATAATACTCTCCAGTTCCATCCATGCTGTCATGATAGAAGTTCCTTCTTTCTTTCTGCTTCTTCATGTGTAAATGTATCACAGTTTTGATCCACTCATTTACTAATGGGTGCTTACGCTGTTTCCAGCACTTGGCTATTGTAAATAGCACCACTATGAACATAGTGGTGCATAAGTTTTTTTGAATTGGTGACTTGAGATTCTTGGGGTATATTCCCAGCAACAGAATCACTGGGTCAAAAGCCAGTTCAATTTTTAATTTTTAAAGAAAGTTCTGTACTGTTTTCCACAGTTGCTGCATCAGTTTGCATTCTCACCAACAGTGCACTTAGGGTTCCCTTTTCTCCATCTCTTCACCAGCACTTGTTGTTTGGTGATTTATTAATGATGGCCATTCTGACAGGTGTGAGGTGATGTCTCATTTTGGTTTTAATTTTCATCTCTCTGATGGCTAGTGATGTTGTGCTTCTTTTCATATGTATATTGGCCATCTGTATGTCCTCCCTGGAGAAGTGTTTGTTCAGGTCCTTTGCCCATTTTTTAATTGGATTGTTTATCTTCTTGGTGTTGAGTCATATGAATTTTTCATATATTTTGGAGATCAAACCCTTGTCCAATGTATCATTGGCAAATACGTTCTCTCATACAGTCTGTTTTCTTTTCATTTTGATGTTTTCTTTAGCTGTATAGAGCTTTTTTAGTTTGATATAGTCCCATTTATTTATTTTTTCTTTTTTTCCATTGCCCTGGGGGATATATTGGCAAAAATACTGTTACATGGGGTCTGTTGTTTCATGGGAAATTTTCCTGCCTATGTTTTCCTCTAGGAATTTTATGGTATCACAACTTATTTAAGTCTTTCATCCATTTTGAGTTTATTCTGGTGTATGGTATAAGTTGGTGGTCTAGTTTCACTTTTTTTGCATGTACCAGTCAAGTTCTTCCAACACCATTTATTAAAGAGGCTATCTTTACTTCATTGTATGCTCATGCTCCCTTTGTCAAATATTAATTGACTATGGAGACCTGGGTTTATTTCTGGGCTCTCTAGTCTGTTCCACTGATCTATGTGTCTGTTCTTACGCCAGTACCAGAATGTTGTGATTACAATAGCCTTGTAGTATAGTTTGATATTGGGTCTTGTGATTCCTCTTACTTTGCTCTTCTTTCTCAAGATTGTTGAGGCTACTTGGGGCCTTTTATGGTTCCATATAAGTTTTTGAAATATTTATTCTACATCTGTGAAATATGCCATTAGTATTTCAATAGATTGCATTGAATCTATAGATTGCTTTGGGTAGTATGGACATTTTAATAATGTCTTCCAATCCATGGACATGGATTATATGCTTCCATTTATTTGTATCTTCCTTAATTCCTTTCTTCAGTGTTCTATAGTTTTCTGAGTACAGGTCTTTTACCTCCTTGATAAAATTTATTCCCAGGTATTTTATTTTTCTTGTTGTTAACAGTAAATGGAACTTTTTCTTTCTGCTATCTTATTTTTGGAGTACAAAAATGCCATCAATTCCTGAATATTGACTTTGTATCCCATTATTTTGCCAAATTCACTTATTAAGCTGAGTAGTTTATTTGGTGAAGACTATAGACTTTTCTATGTACATTATCATGTTGTCTGCAAAGTTTTACTCCCTGCTTTACAATTTGGTTGACTTATTTCTTTTCATTTTCTGATCACTGTGGCAAGAACTTCCAGTACTGTGTTGAATAAGAGTGGTGAAAGTGGACACCCTTGTCTTGTTCTTGATCTTAGGGGGAAAGCTTTTAGTTTTTGTCCATTGAGTATGATGTTGGAGGTAGGTTTCTCAGATATGGCTTTTATTATATTGATGTATGCTTCATCTATTCCCACTTTGCTGAGTGTTTTTATCATAAATAGATGCTGGATCTTATCAAATTCTTTCTCAGCATCTATTGCTATGATGTGATTTTTGTCTTTCATTTTGTTTATGTGGTGTATTACATTTATTGATTTGCAAATATTGTACCATCTTCCTGTCCTTGAGATGAATCCCACTTGATCATGTCGTATGGTCTTTTTAATGTATTGCTGGATTTGGTTTGCCAATATTTTGTTGAGGATTTTAGCGTCTATGTTCTTCCGAGATATTGGCCTGTAGTTTTCTCTCTTTGTGTCTTAATCTGGTTTTGGAATTAGGATGAGCCTGGCCTGGTAAAAAGAGGTTGAGAGTCTTCCTTCTTCTTGAGTTTTTGGGGACAATTTGAGAAGAATAGGAGTTAGTTTTTCCTTAAATATTTGATAAAATTCACTTGTGAAGCCATCCTGTCAGGGCTTTTGTGTGCTGGGATTTTTTTGATTACTGCTTCAATTTCACTCATTGTTATCAGTCTACTCAGACTTTCTGCTTCTTCTTGATTCAATTTAGGCAGATTGCATGTTTCTTGAATTTATTCATTTTGCTCTGGTTGTCCCCTTTCTTATTATATAGTTTTTCACAGTAATTTCTTACAATCTTTTGTAAATATGTGGTATTGGTTGTAACTTCTCCTTTTTCATTTCTGGTTTTATTTATTTTCTTCATGATGAATCTGGTTAAAGGTTTGTCAATTTTTTTTTTTTTAATCTTTCCAAAGAACCAGCTCCTGGATTTATTGATCCTTTGAATTGCTCCTTTAGTTTCTATTATGTCATTTAATTCTTCCCTGATCTTGATTATTTCCTTCCTTCTATTCATTCTGGGCATTGTTTGTTGTTGTTCCTCCAGTTCTTTTAGGTGTAAGGTTAGATTGCTTATTTAAGATTTTTATGTTTTCTTGAAATATTCCTGAATTGCTTTGAACTTCCCTTTTAGTACTGCCTTTGCTGTATCCCCTATGTTTTGGGTGGTTGTGTGTTCATTTTAATTTGTTGCCAGATACTTTTTGATTTCTTCCTTGATCTCATTATTGACCCATTAATTATTTAATAACATGTTATTTAGTCTCCATTTATTTGAATGTTTTTGAAGTTTTTGCTTGAGGTTGGTTTCTAGTTTCAATCCATTTTGATCTGAGCACATGTTGATATGATTTCAATTTTCTTGAATTTGTTAATGGCTTGTTTTATGTTTTACCATGTAGTCTATCTTTGAAAGTGTTCCATGTGCCTTTGAAAAGAATGTGTATTTTGCTTCTTTAGGGTGAAAGGTTCTGTATACATCAATTATGTTCATTTAGAATGTATTTTGGTCCCACAATATCCTTGTTGATTCTTGAGGATAGTTTTTAAGTCACTTTAAAACTCTGGGCACTCTTATACTGGCAACTTAGGCCTTTATCTCAACAAAACATAATCACCCATTCCAGCCAGTCATTAACACTTAGGAGGTTAGAGATCGGATGGAATTCTTAAATTGGGGGACAACTTTGTGGCCAAGACTGAATCTTTCTGCTTTTCCCAAGTTACCTAATTTTGAGACTCATCCATAGGGTTTATAAACATGGCCATTATTCTAGAGAGATTCTCATTTAGTGTGGCCAGATGACCAGAGATTTGTGGCCTTAGCAGGTGCCACAGGTTATCCTTATGATTGGAGATCTTTGTCCTGAAGGCTTCATGGGCAGTTCTGGCCAAGCCTTAGGTGTGTTAAGGGTGGGGTTGTGGTCTCAGGGGCCTTGGGGTCTTCAGATTTTTTTGGTTCTGAGAATTCTACCAGATCTTAGATGGAGTCTGATGTGTCTCCTGGCTTAGCAGCTAACCCATGAGAAGATTCTGTACAGATAGCTGTGTCAGGCTCAGAATTTCCAGCTGAAATGAATCACCCACTGCTGAGAGCCATTCTAACACTGGCTTCAGCAATCTGAATAGTTTTAAAGTTTTATTAAGTCCTGAAGGGCTGTCTCCATTCAGCATCTGGTGGAACTATTTGAACTAAAGGCTGCTGCTTTGATGGGCTTCTTGGGGACAAGAGAGAAAACTTCTTCCTACGTTTGAGTTCCTAGAAAGCAAAAGTGAGAGGTTCCTTGAATCACATCTGCTCTAGAGGTGTATCTGAGTTTGCTTCCCAGTTGAACCTTCAATGGTCAAAAAGAACCCCCAGAGTTTTATAAATATTGGGGAAGTAGGTAGTTCCTAGAGTCCAGGTGATTTGGAGTTTGTTTATGAAGTTTGAGTTAAGCTCTAAAGCAGTGGCTGCACTTAAAAAAAAAAAAAAAAGTAAAGAGTTTCAAAAATCCCATGCTAATTGAGTCAGAATCTCTATCATGACAAGGGCATTGGGGAGTTGATACAGTTTTGAAAGCTCTTCTGGTGACTGTAATGCACAGATTATGCAGTAGCACAGAGGGTCTATGAGCTTGGAGTGACTGAGGTCATCTTGTGTGCTGAGGACTTCAAAAATGCCAGGTTGCAGCATTTGGGAGCTCATGGGTGGAAGAAGAAGCCTAAGTAGGGCCAGGCTGGAATCTGATGGTCCTGCCAAAGCTCAGCACTGATGCTTCTCGTTTAGCCCATCTGCTATGCCAAGCATTCAGCTGCAGAACCATCACCAGGCCCACTCCTTAGAGGATAGAATTGTGTAGTACCTTGGCATGAATTTCTGGCAGCCTTCCTGTGTGGCAAGGACTTTGTTTAAGGAAGGCCTCTGCCTTGAGCTTTCTCATCAACTTCCTCCAGCCTGTGATCTGGCTGCCTAATAGGACCCATTAAGCAATCTGGACTCAGGCCCTTCATGAGGAGTCTAGAGTTTACAGATTTCCTGGGGCTGAAAGGTTGCAGCTCCAAATCCTGCCGAGTTTCTTGCCTGCCCAGTTGGGGAGGGCATCCTTAGCAGTTCGAGGGGCCAATCCATAAGGCAGGTAGAGAGCTACTGAGTAGATCTAGGAGAAAGTGAAGTGACAAATGCTGGATGGTCTAAGAAATGTTGTCTGAGTTAAGGGTGGACACATGTCTGGAAATATGTGAAGACTGGCAGGGGTGAGGAACGGTTGAGGGGTGTGGAGGGAAGCAGAGGGTGGAGGGCATTTGTGGACAGCATTTGAGGTGCTGTGGGAGGTGAGCCTCTTTGCTTTTGTGATGAACCAACTGGTTGCTGTAACTGCTGCAACAGTGGGAAGGGATGCTGGCAGGTGGTTTAGGCCTCAGCTTTGCTGCCGGGACTCACTGAGCTCTGGGCTTTAACCCAGGTATCACCTGACAGGCTTATAACTAGGTTGGAGACAGAAGAATCTCAAATCAATTCTCCTTCCATATCTGGTGGCTTTCTTGGGTTCTGAAATTAGATTAGTTCAACAAAACATTTTTACTTATTCAACAAATATTTGTTGAGCACCTTCCTACTATGTGCCCAACATGGTTCTTGATCCTAGAGATTCATCAGTGAACAATAGCCAAGAATCTGCTCTTATGGGAAACTGACATTAATCATAAACTGATCAAGTAAACAAATATAGGTGCTGCATTGATATAGAACTGGGCAATGGGATAGAGTATGCATGGGGCAGGGGCACTGGAGTCTTGAAGAGTAGAAGAAGAAGATAGCCCTGGGAAAATCTGGAGAAAACACATCCCAGGTGGAGAGAGCAGTTGTTCTGAAGGTCCTAAGGCAGGAACAGGCTTAGAAGGTTTGGGAAACAGGAAGAGTGTAGGCGTGGCTAAGGTGAATGGAACTAGGGCAACAACAATGCAGAAATACAGTGGGAAGGAAAGGCCGACTATAAGGTGAAGATTAAGGGGCTTGATGGGCTCCTTAAAGGGTTGGTATTTTACTTGCAGGTAATATGATGCTGTTTTAACAGTTTTACTAGCAAAATGACATTTTCTGAGTTATATGTTTAAAGCATTACTTTGACTCTTATGTTAGTTTCCTAGGGTTGCCATAACACAAAAATTTAAGCCACACACTGACTGGAGGGGGGCAGTGCTTAAAATGATAGAAATGTACTCTGTCACACTTACTCAGGTCAGAGGTCCAAATTCAAAGGGTCAACAAATTTTGTTTCTTCTGGAGGCTCTGAGGGAGAAACTGTTCCATGCCTGTCTCATTTCTGGTGGTTGCTGAAATCCTTGGCATTACTTGGCTTGGTAGCTGCATCACTCCAATCTCTGCCTCCATCTTTATATGGATGCCCCTTTTGGGTATCTTCCCCCATTCTCTTATCTAAAAGTACATTTGTCATTGAATATAGGGCCCATCCTAATCAAGAATGACCTCATCTTGAGGTCCTTTATTGTATCTGCAAAGACTTTTTTTCCAAATAAGGTCATACTTACAGGTTCTGGATGATCATAGATCTTTTAGGAAGCTACCATTCAGCCCACTATAGCTACTATATAAAAAAGTGGATTTATGGGAGACTGGCAGCCAGAACACAGATGCGGTAATCTAAGCATGAGACTATGGAAGCTGCAGCAAATGTGTTGCTGGAGTAGCTGTGAATTCCAGCTCTGCCTCTCAGGAGCTGACTGACCTTAGTCAGGCTCCATAAAGGCTCTGAGTCTCAATTACTTCCTTGGAAAAATAATAATAGTTTCTATCATATAGGGTGCTATGAGGATTCAATGAGATAATGCATTAGAGTGCTCAGCATAACTCCTGACCCATAGTCATGGCTCAGGAGAATGTTACTGGCTTTTCTTTAAAAATTAAAATATGTTTATTGATTTTCAGAGAGAGAGAGAGGGAGAGATAGATAGAGAGAGATAGGTAGAGAGAGAAAGAGAACATCAATATGAGAGAGATACATTGATTGGTTACCTCCCATACATAGCCTGGGGATTGAACCCACAACCTAGGCATGTGCCCTGACCAGGAACAAACTCCCAACCTTTTGGTGTATGGAATGATATTCTAACCAACTAAGCCACATCAGCCAGGGCTATTACTGGCTTTTGATGTTGATAATAGCAAATTGGAAGAGAAGTCAGTTCAGATTTTGGTGGTTTTGGATCTGGCTACCTGGTCAGTGGTGTTGCCTCAGCGAGGGGTAGATTTGCCAGCTACCAACAGGACAGAGAAACAGAACCAATAAGGGTGGCAAGTCTGAAATCTGTAGGCTGTTAGATTGCATATTCTTGGGCAGGAGTTCATGCTACAGTTTAAGGGCAAAGTTTCTTAAAGTTTTTCAACTGACTGGATGATGTCTACTCAGATTATCAAGCATAATCTCTTTTACTTAAAGTCAAATTGAGTGCACATGTTAAGCATATGTACAAAATACCTTCACAGAAACATACTATAGATAAGTGTTTTATTGAGTAACTGGATACTATAGACTGGCCAAGTCAACATATGAAATTAACCATTTACAAGGGAGCTGGCAGCGAGGTCCACAGGCTGACTTGAGACTGGTGCTTTGGGAGAGGTTGGGCCATAGTAGAAGAAAGGCAAAGCATGAGAGTGAACAGCCTGGGGCAGAGTCTGGGAAGACCCAAGGGGGTGTGGGAAGAAGTGGAGCTTTCTGTAGTGGCTGACAGCCCAGGGAATAGATCACAAGGTGAGTGGAAGGCTACCAGGTGGCAGGGAAGCAGGCATGCATTGACAACTGTTATCTCAGGATTTTCCCTCATTATTCATAATTCCAGAGCTAGGTTCATATTGGTATGGCTTCCTGTTGTCCAGAGATGAAAAGTCAAACTTTGATCAATATCCTGCCTTTAGGGACCTGTATAGAGTGATTCTAATGAAGATTAAAAAGAAGAAAAGTTGACAGATAACCTTGGATTTGTGCACGGACCTCTCTGAAAAGCAAAGATATTTTTAAAAGACACATATAAATAGCAGGAAAAAAGTGACAATAAATTTTTAAAAACTCTACTTATCCCCCAACTTAAAAAGATGTCTCTGAGGTTAAAGAATCATCTTGGTTTTGGGGTATTGGGTATTACCTATATGCCAGAAATCATGCTAAGCATTTTGGTTACATTTTTCTCATTTAATATTTATAAGAAACTCCCTGCTGTAGATATGGTAATCTCTTCTATTAGAGAAAGGGAAATGAAAGTTCTGAGAGGTTAAGGGACATCCCCAAGGTCATGTGGTTACTCCATCGCAAGTCTGGGACATAAATCCATGTTGGTCAGACTCTAGAGCCTGTGCTCCTAATTATGCCACTTAATTTAAAACACAGAAGAGCCAAAGCTTGAGAAACATACTGAAGACAATTAAAAAGAGTCTTTCACTTACATTTGTAGGAAAAAAGAAATAAATGGGTGACCAAGGAAAGGACTGGTTGGAGAGGTTTTAACAGATGAGAGAGAAAGGAGAACTGCTCGATTGCTGTTTGAATTCTGATTTGTCTACCAGAGAGAATGATCTTGCTCTGGGGGAAGGGGGGTAGAATAGCAATAAAGACAAAGGGGTCAGGGCTCAGTATAGGTGTGAAGGCAGGAACCCAGCACAGTTCATAGATATGAGCTCAGTTTTTCAGGCTTAGATGAAATTCATCTTGTGGGTCTGTTGGAATTTCCAAGCATAAAATTTATGGTGCCAGTTGCTACATAGAATTCAGAGATGCTACTTTTGAACCTCTCCCTCCCTCTTTGTCTGATATCTTCTCTTCCAGATATTTATGACACTCAGACAAGCAGATGTTTTTCCTTCCCTACATCTATTCCTTGAGAACCCTTTGGCATAAGAAGCATATGTCAAAACATAAAGGTATATACCACATATGTGGCACATTTCTTAAGCTAAGTATGAAAATGTCCTCCTTCCCCTTGGGCCTTCTTATATATGAGGATTACCACTTAAAGTATGGTATATAGTAAAAATAATGCTGTGTTACAACCAATGAAAAATAAGCTTTTTTTTTTTTTTGCTCATGTGCCTTGAGCCAGGTGGGGACAGACTGGATGGCTCTGTTGATCTTGGCTAGTCTTACATGCCTGGGGGTCCACTGGCAGGGGTTGGTGACTGACTGAGTAGTCTAACTTAGGCAGAAAAAACCAAGGCAATATGACTTTTTGTCATTGATGTCACACCTTTGTATGCTAGTCTAGGCTGTGTTCTCATAACGGAGGGAAGGGCACAAGAGTATAAGCAGAAGTGACAAGACCTGAGGGCCTGTACCTAGAACTTACACACAGCCCTTCTACTGCATTCTCTTGGCCAAAACAAGTCACAAGATCAGCTCAGGCTCAAAAGGTGGGAAAGATAGGCCCTGCCTCTTTAGTAAGAAGAACTGGAAAGTCACATAGCAAAGGGGTCATGAACACAGTAGTTCTTCCATAACCACCTGCTTTGTGCCAAGCATTGCTTTGGGGGTGAAGCGGGTAAACAGTCATATCCTCCCACTTGGGTTTTCTAATATAGAGGGCTAGTATTGTCAATACTGGGCCATTCTCTGGACTGGGAGATGAAGTTTTGGCTAACGCATGAATATATAACGTATTCTTTTTTTAAAAATTTTATTGTTGTTGTATTATACCCATCCCCATTTAGCTCCCCTCTGTCCCCCTTATAACATATTCTTGATCCAGGCTAGACACATCTATCTTTACTGTGTACTGCTCATTTATATTCCTATGGCTGACAGTAGCAAAGAGTTCTCTAAAGTGTAGAACAAGGACTCTCTGAGATTTGTCCCCATTAACATTTCTATTCAGCAGTTGTTGGCCATGGTCTCATTACTTTCCTTAGAACTGCCAGAGAAGAGGTGGAAATTCCTTGGTGTGTACGAGGGGGTTGGGAGGTGAGGGTGAGATAAGGAGAAGGCCAGGAAGATGCAGCAGAGTCAGTAACTCAGCTCTCTTACTCTCTCCAAAGATATGCCCAGTGAATCACACCACTGATTCTCTCATGTTACTATGTTTTCTTGATTATAGAACAATTGTTATCAATCTTCAACTTCATGAGATAGTAACCCTGCCTGCTCACTTTTCTCTGTGTGCCAAATGCCTTACGCAGAGCCACATGGTAAGCATTCTTTAAATATTTGTTTGTTGAGTAGAAAAAAGAGTGACTAAGGACTGAGTATTGACAAAGTTTGAAGTTTTCAAAAGAGGAAGAAAGTTGTTTTAGGTACAACCAGCCAGTGATTGGTGCAACCCCAGACTGAATTATTAAACAGATGGCTTATGAGGCAGTAGAAAAGGAAGCTGGGTTTGCTGGGAACTGGTTGTGTTGAACCAGCTCTACATCCTTTTATAATCAAATTATTGTATTGTTGTAGCAGCCTAGAGCATGAATTACATCATACCTAGAGAGGCAGTTGACAAATATTTTATAAAACTCTCATAGTCTACAGGGTGAAACATGGACTGGATGAGTTAACCAGCTAATTTATAACTGCATGTTTATATATGAAGATCTAATAACATCAATTTTTTGGAGGAGAGGAAAGGAAATTTTTCCACTAGTACATTGCAGGACTCTCTTTCTCCTTATCTTGGTTGTATGTATCAATTGTTCAGATACAGTTGTAGTGGGTGAACCTGTGAAATTTCCAAATGACCCAAAGCTAGAAGGCAGGATGATGAAGTCAGAATCCCATATCATACTGACAGACCAAGATGATGAGCTGAAACTAAAAGATGAATTTGAATAGGAATAAATTTATAGCTGAGACAGGATCTTGGAAGCGGAATTTGCAGGGGTATGAGAAAGCAGAGCCCCAGCTTACCAATACAGTCAATTACAGCCAATTCTGTGGCATGCGGATAAAAAGCTCTATGCCTAAGCTGAATTAATAGAAGCAGAATGTTAACATCAAGGAAGATTATAGTACCCCTGTTTCCTGAATTTATCAGACTACAACCATTCAATAAAATATTTATTAAGTGCTTCTCTGTATCAGAGTCTTGGCCAGGCACTTTACTTGTTAAATAAATTAGTGTGAGTTACAAGGAATTCCTACCCTCCAGGTATGTGAATTTCCTGGCTTAGAGCTGGACACTCAGCAGGTGCAATACAAATATCAGGATTCATAGAATGGCCCAAGTGCTTGGTTATATAGCCTATGGGGTTCAACTTGTCTTTTACTCTTTCATGATTTCTAACTCCCAATCTCTTATTATAAGTAAATGGACTGATTTCTTTTGATTTTCTTCTTTTATTAAATAGCATTTCTTTAATGGCTTGTTTGATAGCACCTGGTCTTTGTGTCTAGTCCTGTTTATCTTTTTATTTCTTTTCTCTTTGGATGTTGGTATTATGCTCTTGTAGGAGAGATTCTTCCATGTTTCTGTGAAAAATGATCAGAAAGAGCTCACAATTCTATTAGTCTTGTGGTTCATAGTTTTAGAGCACGAGAGAAACTTCTCTTGGTGTGCATATATCAAAGGAAACTCTGATTGGCCTGAGGTTATATTAAGGTGTGTGTGTGTGTGTGTGTGTGTGTGTGTGTGTGTGTGTATGTATGTGTGTTGGGGGCTGGGGACAGTCTGTGATTAGCAAGTTTGATCCCATAGAAACCATATGGAATTTTCCACAGGAAAGAGCAGGTGGTTTATACCCAGAGAAACAGGGAAGAATGCTAGGGAGACAGAAATATCTGCAAATGATTGTCCTGAAGAAAGGAATAGCGTGGGGTAGGAAGAGAAAGAAGAAAGGTGGCTGGGAGTGCTCCTTCGTCTTCAAATGCGTTAACCAGCTCCTGAGTTAAAAGGGGAAGACTGGCTGCAATTCTTTTTGAGCAGCATTGTTTCAAGACTAAAACAGAGGACAGTTTTGCATTCAGGCCAAGATTTGCTGCTGCCTTTCCCCAGCTTGAATTTGGGGTTTTACATTTCACTTCTCCTTTCTGTTGTTTATACATGTGTGTAAAGGAACATTTTTGGGAAGCCCAAACTCCTCAGGTGAGAAATCTTAATGAGGAACACAGTATCCTGCTAAGTTTCAAGGAGGTCTTGGATCTGTTCTGCAAGTGATTCAAAGAGAAGTAGGAAAAGGCACTCATTTTCAGTTCAGTTCCATTTCTGTCTTAGCTTGCTGTGACTGATCATTTCAAAGGTTCCCAGCCTCACTTCACCTTGGCTGATGGAATAGTGGTAACTGGAGGACTGACTGTCAGTAAGGGTGTGTACTCCTCCAGTGAATGGACAGGGAGCGTGGAGTTCTGGCTCTAGAGAATCGGATGCTCAGACTAACTAGCACACCAGGATCCCTGAGGCCCTTCCAAACCATCACATCCTCTGCCTCTTGATTACCAGCCGGACAAGGGAATGTTGAAATGGGCTCCTGACAAAGTCATTAATCTTGATGTCACCTGTTTTGGCTGTGGATTTCACTTTAGGGCTTGAGAGTCATTTTGTAGAAAATATTCAATCCTAATGCTGTTTGTTGTGACTGATATTAGAACGGGTGAGTTCAGTGAATGTCATCAAGCCAGCTGGCCTCTGGTTGGAAGTTATTTGGTTTCAGAAAATTGGCCTTCAATGAAAAGGTCACCACAGATTATACACAATGTAAGTGAGCCATGGGAGATTTGGAGTGGTTATTTGTACTCAAGCTTGTGTCCACAAATGCCATCTTTTTATTTATTTATTCTGCCTCCATGAAATGCTATATATCATTTGTCTTTCCATTTATCTATGAGATAGTAAGAGTGTAAATCCACTGCAGTTTTTCTACTATAAATTCTAAGAACCCACCATGCCTCATTTCCCCTAACATTGAGAAGAAAGGTATAGGATCAGATGCTTTCATATTTTTGCCTTAATATATTGAATAGATATGTAATATATATCTACTTATAGATTCATAAGTGCATAAAATATATTCAATTGATATATTAATACATATATGCATTTAAATTATATTTCATATGTTCGATGTATATTTTAAACATGCCACATATATTTTATCTCCTTGAAACCCTCTGAAATATACCTCATTTTTACAGGTAAAGAAATCAAAGAAATTAGGTAACTTTCCGAAGATCACTTGTCATTCAGGGTTCTCACTTGCAAATAATAAAAACTTATCTTGATTAATTTCAGCAGAAAATAAATTTACCAAAATGGAATCAGGCAGTTCGCATCATTTCCGAGAGGGCTAGGGATACAAGTTTAGTGACCCACACCAGCTGCTCCAGGTCTAAGCTCTGAGATGCATCTTCCTCACAGCATGAGAGGAGGAAGAGGTGGAAGGGAAGGGGGAGGGGAAGGAGTAGGGGGAGAGCCTTGCTCGCTGTAGCCTGAGGAAGATCTATCAAGCTAAGGCTGACCGCCTTTGTTAGAATGGGTATCTCAGACTCTGCTTCTTTGGCAGACTTCTTTTCATTTCCAAGTTTGGACAGGTGATTCTGATGGGAGGCTTTTGTTCTGAAACTTGGGAAAAGTTCAAAGTTATAAAGTAATGGATTGTTAGAGTCATTGTAGTAAAACAACAACAACAATAACAACAACAACAACAAAAGGGGCATAGAATGTTGAATGGAGTGAACTATGAGTGTTTGGGGTTTGTGACCCAGTTGGAACACCACAGGATGTTTAGTGAAAATAGATCTACAAAGTAACCACTTAAATGTTTTTCATGCACAGGTAATGCATGAACATTTTAAAATATATGTATTTATTTATTTTAAAAAAGATTTTAGCCCTGGCTGGTAGCACAGTGGATAAGGTGCCGGCCTGCAAACCCAAAGGTCGCAGGTTTGATTCCCCAGCCAGGGCACGTAACCAGGTTGCAGGCCAGGTCTCCAGTCAGGTCTGTGGCTGGAGGCAGGTGAAAAGCAACCATACATTGATGTCTCTCTCTCCCTCTCTGCCTCTCTCCCTTCCCCTCTTTCTAAAAATAATAAAATAAAATCTTAAAAAAAAAGAGAAGATTTTATTTATTATTTTCAGAGAGAGGGAAGGGACAGAGGCAGCGAGGGAGAGAAAAATCGATGTACGGTTGTCTTTCACCTGCTTCTAGCTATGGACCTGGCTGGGGACCTGGCTTGCAACCTGATTATGTATGCCCAGGCTAGGGAATCGAACCAGAAACTTTGGGTTCACAGGCCAGCACCTATCCACTGAGCCACCAGCCAGGGCCTATTGTATTTTTTAAAAAAATTTTATTGTTGTTGTATTACATCCATCCCCTTTTTGCTCCCCTCTGTCCCCTTCCCCACCTACCCATTTCCCCCAAAGTCAATCCCACCTGTTGTCCATGTCCATGGTTCCTTTATACTAGGTTCTTGTCTAAACTGCTCCCCTTCCATGCCTCTTCCTCCCCCTATTGTATTTTTTTCATTACCATTTATCCGCCTTATACCTTCTATCTCCACCCACTCTCTTCTCCCCAGGCAATCACTTTACTGTTGTCAATATCCATGAGTCCTTTTATTTTGTTCCATACCTCCACCCCCTAACTCCACCACCCCTAGGAGCTGATAGCTTGCTCTCTATCTATGAATCTGCATCTGTTTTGCTTGTTTGCTTATTAAATTTCACATATGAGTAAAATCATATGATATTTGTCTTTCTCTGACTGGCTTATCTCACTTAGCATAATGTTCTCCAGGTCCATCCATGCTGTTGCAAAATGTAAAATTTTATTCTCTTTTACAGTCAGGTAATATTCTATTGTGTAATTTTCCCATAGTTGTTTTATCCATTGATCTACTGATGGACACTTGGGCTACTTTCAAATCTTGGTGACTATAAATAACGCTGCAATGAACATATGAGGTCTGTCCCAAAAGTATCAGCTGCGCAAACTGTTTTAATTATATTGATATTCACTCAATACTTTTGGGGCAGACCTTGTATAGTGGTGTTTATCTTCTTTCAAATTAGTGTTTTGGGTTTCTTAAGATAAATTCCCAGAAGTTTAATTGCTGGGTTATAAGGCAGTTCCATTTTTAAATTTTTGAGGTAACTCCATACTGCTTTCCATGGTGGCTGCAACAGTCTGCATTCCTATCAATCATACAAAAGGGTTCCCCTTTCTCCACATTGTTATCAGCGCTTGTTCGTTGATTTATTAATGATAGCCATTCTGGGAGGTGTGAGGTGATATGTCATTGTGGTTTTAATTTGCATCTCTCTGATAATTAGTGATGTTGAGCATCGTTTCATATGTCTATTGGCCACCTGTAGGTCCTCCTTGGAGAAGTGTCTATTCAGGCCCATTTCCCATTTTTAATTGTATTGTTTTTGTTTTTATTTTGGTATTGAGTCTTATAAATTCTTTATAAATTTAATTTATAAATACCTATCAGATGTGTCAGTGAATATGTTCTCCCATTTAGGTTGTCTTTTTATTTTGTTGTTGGTTTCCTTTACTGTGTAAAACCTTTTTAGTTTGATGTAGTCCCTTTATTTTTTCTTTTGTTTCTCTTGCCTGAGGAAATAGATCAGAAAAAGTATGCTATGAGCAATGCCCAAGATTTTACTGACTATGTTTTCATCTAGGATTTTTATGGTTTCAGTTCTAACATATAAGTTTTTAATTCATTTTGAATTTAATCTTTTGTGTAGCATAAGAAAATGGTCTAGTTTCGTTTTTCTGAATGAAGCTGTTCAGTTTTCCCAACACTATTTGTTGGATAAACAATTTTCAGCCCACTATATGTGCTTGCTCCCTCTGTTGAATATTAATTGAGTATAAAGGCATGGGTTTATTTCTAAACTCTCAATTTGGTACCATTGATACATGTGTCTGTTTATATGCCAGTACCTTGCTGTTTTGATTACTATGACCTTTTAGTATATTTTGATATTAGATAGTATGATTCCTTCAACTTTGTTCTTTCTCAAGATTGCTGTTGCTATGTGGGAACTTTTGTGGTTCCATATAAATTTCTGAAATATTCTAGTGAAATATGTTATTGGTATCTTGATAGGAATTGCACTGAATCTATAGATTGCTTTGGGTAGTATGGATATTTTAATGATGTTAATTCTTCCTCTCCATGAACATGGTATATATTTCCTCTTATTTATATTTTCTTTGGTTTCTTTATTCAGTCAGTGTTTTATAATTTTTTGAGTATAGGTCTTTTACATCCTTGATTAGATATATTCCTAGGTATTTTATTATTTTTGAAGCAAGGGTGAATTAGATTGTTTTCTTAATTTCTCTTTCTGATAGTTCATTATTGGCATATAAAAATGCAACTGACTTATGGATATTGATTTTTGTATCTTTTACTGAATTCATTTATCAGTTCTGTTAGCTTCTTGGTGTAATCTTTAGGATTGTCTATGTACAGGATTATGTCATTTGCAAATAATGGAAGTTTTACTTCTTCCTTTCCAATTTGGAAGCCTTTTATTTCTTCTTCTTGTCTGATTGCTGTGGCTAGGACCTCCAATACTATGTTGAATAAGGGAGGTGAAAGCTAACATCCCTGTCTTATTCTTGATCTTAAGGTGAACATTTGTACGTTTTGCCCATTGAGTATAATGCTGGCAGTAGGTTTGTCATATAGGCCCTTTATTATGTTTAGGGTTGTTATCTCTATTCCCACTTTGCTGAGAGTTTTTATCATAAATGGTTGCTGGGTTTTATTGAATGCTTTTCTGCATCTATTAATGTGATCATGAGGTTTTTGCCCTTCACTTTGTTTATGTGGAGTATCACATCTATTGATTTACAAATATTATATTGACCTTGCATCACCAGAATAATTCCCACTTGATCCTGGTGTATGATCTTTTTGATGTATTGCTGTATTCAGTTTGCTAATATTTTGTTGAGGATTTTAGCATCTTCAAGGATATTGGCCTATAATTTCTTCTTCTTCTTCTTCTTCTTCTTCTTCTTCTTCTTCTTCTTCTTCTTCTTCTTCTTCTTCTTCTTTTTTGTACTGTCTTTATCTGGTTTTGGAATTAGGAAAATACTGGCCTCATAAAATGAGCTTGGGAATTTTCCTTTTATTTTTGAATATTTAGGACTAGTTAGAGAAAGAGAGGTGTTAGTTCTTCTTGGAATGTCTGGTAAAATTCACTTGTGAAGCCATCCAGTCCAGGGCTTTTGTTTGTTGGGAGTTTTTTATTGCTGCTTCAATTTTACTAGGTGTAACCTATCTATTCAGATGCTCTGATTCTTCCTGATTTAGTTTTGAAAGATAGTAAATTCCTCAGAATTTGTACATTTCATCTAAGTTGTCTAGTTTGCTGACGTAATTGTTCATAATATTTTCTTACAATCCTTTGTATTTCTTTAGTGTCAGTTGTTATTTCTCCTCTTTCATTTCTGATTTTATTTATTTGTGTCCTCTCTCTCTTTCTCTCTCTCTTTTTTTTTTTTGGATAAGTCTGGTTAAAAGTTTGTCTGTCTGGTTTATATTTTCAAAGAACTAGCTCTTGGGCTCAGTGATCTTTTATATTGCTTTTTTAGACTCTATTTCTGTCCTGATCTTTAAAATTTTCTTCCTTCTACTCACTTTGAACTTTGTTTTTTGTTCTTTATCAAGTTCCTTTAAGTGTGAAGTTAGATTGATATTTGAGTTTTTCTTGTTTCTTGAGATAGACCTGCAATGCTATGAATTTCCCTTTTAGGATTGCTTTCCCTGTGTTCTGTTTTCATTTTCATTTGTTTCAAGATATCTTTTGATTTCTTCCTTGATCTCATTATTGACCCATTCATGGTTTAATAGCATGTTATTTAGCCCCCATGTTTTTGTGTATTTTCCAGTTTTTTTCTTGTGATTTGATTTTTAGTTTCATAGCATTGTGTTCAGAGAAGTTGCTTGATATGACTTCAGTTTTCTTGAATTTATTGAGACTTGCTTTGTATCTTAACATGTGGTCTATCCTAGGAGACATTCCGTGTGCACTTTAAAAGAATGTATATTGTTGCTTTGGGGTGAAATGCTCTGAAGATACCAATTAAATCCATTTGATGTAATCTATCATTTAAGGCCCTTGTCTATCTGAAACATCTATCCATTGAGGTCAATGGAGTATTAAACTTCCCTACTATGATTATATTTCTTTTAGTCTCTTCCTTTATATCCATCAAGATTTGCTTTACCTATTTAGATGCTCGTATGTTGAATGTATAAATGTTTACTAGGGTTATATCTTCCTGTTGGATTGTTCCTTTTATCATTATGTAGTGTCCCTTGTTTTCTCTTACAATAGCCTTGGTTTTAAAGTCTATTTTGTCAGATATAAGTATTGCTACCTTAATTTTTTTGCTCTCTGTTTTTATGAAATATATTTTTCCATTTCCTTATTATTTGTGTATTTCTTTTGATCTGAGGTGGTTTTTTTGAGACAGCATATATATGGATCTTATTTTCTTATCCATCCAGCTTCCTTATATCTTTTGATTGGAGCATTTAAGCCATTTAAAGTGATTATTGATAGATAAGTATTTATTGGCATTTTATTTTTAACAATTTTTCTTGTTTTTTGTTTTTGTTTTCGTTTTTGTTCCCTCCTCCCCCCCTCCTCCTTCCTCTCCTCCTCCTCCTCCTCCTCCATTTTCTATAATTTAGTTTTAATTCCAGTTTTGGAAGTTAGCATACCTCCACTCCCTCCAAGCAAGCCCTTTAACATTTGTTGTAATATTGTTTGGTGGTAATAAACTATAGTTTTCTCTTATTTTGGAAACTGTATTTCTCCTTCGATTTTAAGTGATAGCCTTGCTAGGAAAAGTAGCCTTGGTTATAGGTTCTTGCTTTTTATCTCCTTGGATATTTCATGTCTATCCCTTCTGGCATGAATGTTTCTGTTGAGAAATCAGATGACAGTCTAATGGGAGGTCCCTTGTAAATAACTAACTACATTTCTCTTGTGGCTTTTAAGATTCTCTCCTTGTCTTTGAGCTGTGCCATTTTAATTATAATGTGTCTTGGTGTAGGCCTCTTGGTTCCATCTTTTTTGGGACACTGTACTTCCTGAGTATGTGTGTCTTTTTCCTTTCTTAGGTTAAGGAAATTTTCAGACATTATTTTGTCAACTAGGTTCTTGATCCCTTGTTCACTTTCTTCTCTTTCTGGTAGCCTTATGATGCTGATGTTGGCATGCTTCATGTCCCAAAGGTTTCTTAAGCTTTTCTCATTAAAAAAAATTATCTTCTCCATTGGCTGGTAGGGCTCAGTGGATAGACACCAGCCTGTGAACCCGAAGGTCATTGGTTTAATTCCCCAGCCAGAGCACACAACCAGTTGTAAGCCAGGTCTCCAGCCAGGTCTGTAACTGGAAACAGGTGAAAGGCAACCATACATTGATGTTTCTCTCCCTCTCTGTCTCTCTCCTTATCCTTCTCTCTGAAAATAATGAATAAAATCTGTAAAAAATTTTTTCTTTCTTTCTTTTCTTTTTCTTTCTTTCTTTCTTTCTTTCTTTCTTTCTTTCTTTCTTTCTTTCTTTCTTTCTTTCTTTCTTTTTTGTTGTTGTTGTTGCTCAGCTTGGGTGTTTTTTTTTTCTACCTTGTCTTGTAAATTGCTGATTTGATCCTCTTATTCACCTAACCTGCTGTCTATTCCTTCCAGTGTATTATTTATTTCAGATATTTCATTCTTTATTTCTGATTACTCCTTTTTTGGTTTCTATGTCTTTTTCACATCATTGAGCATCCTATAAATATCACTCTAAACTCAATGTCTAATAAATTGCTAATCTTCATTTCATTTAGTTCTTTTCTTGAAAAATTCTCTTGTTCTTTCATTTGGGGCTTGTTTCTTTGTTTTCTCATTTTGGCTGCCTCTTTGTATTTGTTTCTATATATTAGGTAGATCTACAAAGACTCTGATGCAGACCTATGTCAGATGCTGCCTGTGAGTGGTTTTGGGCAATCTGTTTGGAGCTATCAGTGATCCACAGCTTGTGGTTCCCTCTATGTGCAAAAAGAACTAATCTGTACACCACGACCCTCTTGTACCGCCACCCTTTCTACCAGTCTTGATGTAGTGATGTGGTTTAGTCCATAAGTCCTTGATTATAAGGCTTCTATCCAGCTGGTATTCAATTGGTTATTCAGGATAGTTTTTCTATAATTTAGTTTTAATTCTAGTTTGGTCCTCAGAGGAGGTTAGTGTACCTTCTACCTACTCCACTGCCTTCTTTGCTCAGTCTCATGTGAAAATAAAAAAGAAATTCAACATTCTAAACATTCTAAATAAGTCTCAAGTTTCTAGGAAATTCCATCATATGAAGAGCCACCATTCTTAGTATAGATCTTTTCAAATGTTTCCTATGTGTTTTTAACCATAGATTTGTATCATAGAAAATGGGTAGTATTGTTTAGTATGCATTTCCTTCAGCACATGTCTTAGAGATATTTTTCTATATTGGGACATATAGCTTTACCTCACTAGTTTATGTACTGCAAAGTATTTCATTATATGACCACATGTAGTCGTTTTCTCTGACAGTCTAAATCTAGGATATTTGCAGGGTTTTTAAATTTTATTTATTTTATTTTTGCTATTGCTAACAGTGTTTTAATGAACATCCTTGACCATGTCTCTTCATGGACTCTTGAGTGTTTCTCCAGAGTAACTATGAGATGTAGAATTGTTGAGTCACAGGGAATATGCATTTAAACCTTAATAGACATTGGCAAATTATCTTGACAGTGTTTATACCAAATGCTCCCACTTGCAGCTTTTTAAGTGACCATTTCCTTATCTTAATGACATGAGCAAACATTAATTTTTGCCCATTGAAGTGCTTTTTTAAATAAAATGTTTTATTTATTATTTTTTTAAATTTAATTTTATTGTTGTTGTATTACATCCATCCTCTTTTTGCTCTCCTCTGTCCCCCTCCCCACCCTATTTATTATTTTTAAAGAGAGGGGAAGGGAGAGAGGCAGAAAGGGAGAGAAACATCAATGTATGGTTGCCTTTCACCTGCCTCCAGCTATGGACCTGGCTGGAGACCTGGCTTATAACCTGGTTATGTTGCCCTGGCTGGGGAATCGAACCAGCAACCTTTGGGTTCGCAGGCCGGCTCCTTATCCACTGTGCCACCAGCCAGTGCCTGAAGTGCTTTTTAATTTGCATATTCCTGAACATTTGTGAAGATGAACATCTTTTTTGTGTATTTGTTGGATATTTATATTTTCTCTTTTGTGCATGCTCTATTCTTGTTCTTTCTTATCAATATCATACTGTATTTTGTTTCTAGATTCCTGAGAATAGGGATGGCATATCTTGGCCCTTGCCATGTTGGCCATGCCCAGTACAGTGTGCGTCATGATATAACTGCCTAAATACTGAAATGATACAAGTTATTGTCACCTTTAATCTAAGCACGGCTTTGTCCTGGTTTTTAAAGACATAGTCTGAAATCTCCTTCCTAGGAGTGAGCCTTAAAACAAAGTATTAGACCTTTTATAGAAAAATCTGACCACAGTCACTTTAGATAACAGTTGTCCTAAAACATGAGGTCCAAGACCTCCAGGCCCCTTAGAATTTATTCAAGTGTGTGTTCTAATAACATAGGGCTTTCAAGGACGGGAAGAAATTGGGTGGGAGAGAATAAGAATGCAGGAAGGACAGAGGCAGCAATCTATGAAGAAATTCAGGTAATACTGAGGAGGCTATTGTAGATTGTATTCATTTCCTTGACCCCAAAATATTTAAAGATCAGGAGCATTCTACCACTCGTGATGGCCTTGAAATCTGCAAAGTTGAGTGGAATTTTTTTTGCATGTTTTTTTTTTTCCCTGGAAATAGAATCTAGTGCTTCTAGCAGATTCTTAAAAGAATTCATGGTTGCTTAAATACTGAGAATGACTAGTATAGGGAGCTATGGAGGAATAATGTAAGTGATGTGATCTGGAGACAGGCTGTAGAGGACCCTGGCTTCCCAGCAAAGAGTCTGTATCTTGTAGGCAACAGGGAGTGTTTGAATGCAACTCAGAAGATGATTTAAGATGCACATGGGATGTTATAACAGCTAACATTTATTGAATACTTTTCACATTCCTCATACTACACTGAGCTTTTTTTAAAAATTGAGGTGAAATTCACATCACATTAAATTAACCATTTTTAAGTGTGCAATTCTGTGGCATACATTCACAGTGTTGTACAATTACTACTTTATTTAGTTTCAAGATGTTTTTATCACCCCAAAAGGCAATCATATAACCATTCCCTCCTCCTCCCAACCCCACCTGCTCTGCTTTCTGTTTCTCTAGATTTATATATTCTGGATGCTTTATATATATGAAACATGCAACATGTAGCCTTTAAAGCCTGGGTTTTTTTTTTTTTTTTTTTTTTTTAACTCAGCATATCATTTTTGATGTTCATCCATATTGTAGCATGCATCACTACTTCATTACTTTTTATGACAAAATAATGTTTCATTTTATGCATATTCTACATTGTTTATCCATTCATTCATTGATGGTCATTTGGGTTTTGTAAATAGTGCTGCTACGAACATTCATGTATGAGTATCTGAGTATTTACTTTCAATTCTTTTCTATAAAAGGAGACTTGCTGGATCGTATGGCAATCTTACATTTAATTGAGGTTATGCTGAACTGTATCTCTTCTATTCTTTGATCTTGTCACCAACTCAGTGAGGAAGGGCCATAAGTAACCTCTTAGAAGTAAGAAATGGGAGGTAAGAAAACTGAGGCCCAGAGAAGTTAAGTGGCTTTCCTAAAGCTGCATTGCTAATAAATGGTAGAATTGTTATGTAAGCCCAGAACTGGCTGATTCTAGACCCAGAGCTCTGCACCACTATGCTATCCTGCCTCTCCTAAATGTCTAGGGATTATAGTGCCTTTCTGTGCATCAAGATACAAGTCAGTTTCCTTGGTCAGAGAAATGTTACTTTAAAGAAAAATATCCTTGCTTCAGGAATGTAACCTAGAGGCAAAGTTACAAAGATACTTATTGTCTGTTAAACTGGCTGAGAGTTTTATCATCAAAGGGAAAGTAAACACAGTCGCTGTAGGCACTTCTGTGCTCATCCAGGCAGGCAGACATCACTGCCGCCTGAAAGGAGCAGGGACACTTACTCCCTAAGCCTTCCCCTCTTTCTGTGCCCTGTGTTCTTCCCACCAGTCTTTAACTACCTCTAAGTGCTTTGCCCCTGGGAGATTGGTGATTTCAGTTACAGCAGAACTCTCAAGCAGCACATTTGAGCAGAAAATTGTACAAACATCTGAGTCTTCATTTCATGCAGGATCTTCCTACCACTTGTCAGGGAGAACCCAGAATAAGTGGTGTTCATTAGGATTAATACCTGTTGACTGTGGAAATGTGAAATTGATCACAGATAGCCCTTTTTGAAACAAGACCCCAGGGTGACTGAGAAGTAAGAAAAGTCTCTGCTGAATTCATCACAACTGAGACCTGGTAACCGCAGAAAAGTGAAATTGATCCTATGAGACACATGATTGCTAGACAGTGTCAGCATCACTCTGGGGGTGGACAGGCAGCAAAACCTCTGTTGTATCTGCTGCCCCAGAGGATACTGAAGAACCTAACTACTTTCTAAATGCTCCCATCTTGTTTTAAAGTGGCATCTTTATCAGCCTCGTAGACTGGGAGGCCTCTGTAGATATCTGAGGTATGCAACTGAAGCACAAAATTGCATCTCTAAACAAGTTTTTAAATGCTCTTGATATATTGAAATTTGTTTTTTACTTTATACAAATAAAAGCTTCTGAAATATAACTTGATTTGTACTTACGTATCTTGATTTGTACTCAGCCACTAAGATGGGCATCTTCCATTCTGCTCCACTAGACCCATCAGTAAGCTCTTTTGTCCTCTCATTTCTCCTGTGTTTGGCCAATGGAAGGTGCTAGCGGGAGATTGGAGGGAGAGAAGGACTAAGTGGAGGTGAACATATTTGAATTCCTGATTCACTTCCTGATGAGACACAAGTTATTGGGGTGTGTTTCTCTGTGGTAGATCATGGATCCCATCAGGTGGATGTCTCCAAAAGCCACAGATTTTGACAATATTACTTTTATTTGTGCTTTCAGTCTTGGGGGTGGTATCAGCCTTCCCACTGTTGCTAGTTCTGGAGGGCTTTGTTTCTTGTGGGTTTCCTCAGCTTTTCTACATCTTTATAAAGAGTCCTTATAAAATCTTTCTTAGCCTCTTCAGCATGCCATTTCCTGCCATGACCCTGAACAGCCATTCAGTACCACCTGTCCCTATTGCAGGCATCTAGGTATGATGGGGTAAGAATCTCAAGTCTGGAGCAGAATATAGGTTGATTAAGCATCTAAGGATCAATCTGTGGCACCATCATCTTGTGCCAAATGAGACTGGACCAGGGAACAAGAGATCTGAGAACAGGAGAACCTTAGGCTGAGGAACTGAAAATGGGGAGTAGCAAAAGGAACTGAAAGAGAAGTTGCCTAGGAGGGGACACATGGGATAGAAGGGAGAAAATAACATTCTGACTAGAGTTCTTACCCTGGCTACAGGGGCAATTGGTGAGATGACCTGTGGATTTCAGCTATACATAGACAGCTCACTTTTATACATGCCCTGTTGCTAAGGCAACTTCTCCCCTTCTTTAGCAGAACTTGTGGGTCTGACTAGGCCAACTTCCACCCCTTCATTCCTGGAATGACCCAAGCTGTCTTTCTTCTTACTCAAATGGTCCCCTTTGATACTTTTTAATATGATAATGCTTGTATTTCTTTAAGGCCTAGTCAGCTATGATCATCATTACTCTTTCATTAAGATCAACTATGAGGCTCAGGAAGTCTTATCTGCTCCTTGGTTTGATGGAAATGTCCTTCTGGACTCCAACATCATTATACTAGTCTTATCACCCATTCTCCCACTGCTGGACCATGAAATCTGTTTCATTAGGGTTTTGGCCCCATTTATCTATGCAAGAGGTAGTTTAGAAATTGTGGTTAAGGGTAAAGAACATTAAAATTTAAAAAATTTTGAAGATCTTTTGGGAAAGTGGGGATAAAGTCAGTGCCTATATTTTGAGAACAGGGAAGGGTCCTCCAGAAGAAGTTTTGAAAAATTCTATTTTGTAAAGTGGAGATATATGCACCTGAGAATGAAACCAAACTCCTTATACATTAAATGAGATGAAACACATCAACAATGAGTTCAAAGGGAGCAAAATCTCCCAGGAAAGAGGGAAAAGGAATAATTCTTAGGGTAAGAGGGCACTTTCTTCATGATTGACTAACCTTCTTGTTCTTGGGAGGGCTCAGATAAATATTTACAATATATGTGCATATCTGTTTGTTATGGTGTGTGTTAGAGGTTCTCAAGACTGCTCCTAGGTTTTATTAGAAGAATTCATGGACTCAGTATATAGTGATGGTTATGATTTACTACAGCAAAAGTATACAAAACAAAATCAGCATAGAGGAAAGGTCATGGGGTGAAGACCAGGGGAAACCAGACACAAGTTTCCAAGAGTCCTTTCCCAGTGGAGTCATGTGAGACATGTTTAATTCCCACAGCAATGAATTGTGACCACACATGAAATATTGTTTACTAGGGAAGCTCATCAGAGACTCAGTGTTCAGTTTTTATTGGGGGTAGTCACTTAGGCACCCTCTTCCTCACACATGTCCAAACTCCATACTTCAAAAAGGAAAGCAGGTGTTCATCATAAACCATATTGTCTTCACAGTTCATGCATAGTGAGCTGTCTTCTCAATTCTGAGAATGGGAGAAATTCTCTCCAAATCTGGGTTTTCAGATGCCAGCCAAGGACCAATCTTGCAAGAAGGGCTTTCTAAGGATAGTGGTCCTGAATCCTGCTATATTTGCTGTTTAACCAGGGCCACAGACTTGCTTAGCAATACCCCTTCATCTAGCCTTTGGTCTCTTACAGGGGCCCTGGTGTCCCATTAATTATCCCTGGGTAAAGGAGATAGTTACATACTTCTAGCAAGTAGAGTTTCCTTTCCCTTAGATCCCAAGAAGAATCAGGGCTCTCTGGAATGTCAGCTTAGATTTCTTTGTTCCAGATACCTGAGCAATGGTTGCTAAACTTCAGTGGTACGGCTAACAGTTGTCTTCAATTCACCTGTCACCCACAGGCCTCCGCTCCTTTGCATCCCATCATAAAGGCTTAAGTCCAAGTTCCCAAGAGCCATCTCTGTTGCCTGTAAGACTTGTCTCTTAGGACTTTGTCAGGAGATAAATCCTGGGCCACAGGAGGGATCGCATTCAAATAACTCCATTTTATCTAAAAAGCTTTATATTCTGCCCCACTGAGAAATTGGGATTCCATCCCAGTCCTGCTCTCCTGGTTCTTTCCCAGCGTATTAGCCAGGATCCTGCGGTCCCTCCCCTTTGCAGCAGGCTCAACACTGATTCATCAGGTGAGGCTAACAGTCAGCCTTTGGTGTTGATCTGGTGGCCAGCAGAGGTGGGTGCATTGTTCTGTTAGTTATCTGCCCCATTTGAGGCTTTGCTTATTCTTCAAGCAAGGAAAGAGGCTTGTCTTTCAGTAAGAGAGTGAATGCTTCAGCAGCCCAGGGAACTGAGGGCATCTTAGGGTTGAATGTAATCGAGTGTATCCTTCCAGATATCCCTGCCCCAAGTCTTAAAGTCCCACTTTTTCTTAATGGGGTCCAGATTTTGGTGTAGAATATGTGCCTAGCCTGAGAGCCCAGTCTTCCTTCTCTGCAGTTTTTCCATTCTTACAGTTAATTTCTGTACCTGTTCTTCAGCTCTGTTTTCATGCTGAAGAATTTAAGGTTTTTGTTTGTTTGTTTGTTTGTTTGTTTTTAAATATTGCCAAGGAGACCCTCTGGCATGATTTGCTCTAAGTTGTTGAGGAATTGCCCTGTGGCTGTCATTTTTTCTCTTTGACAGGCACTTGATTTCACAGTCCTGATAATTACTATATCTCTCATTCCTCTCCAGCACTGGAGATGTTGTACACATCAGTGTATCTCCTTCTGTCTATACCCTGTCTAGTTATGCACAGGTGAAATTCTTAGCAATTGCACTGTGGATAATGCTCCATTTCCTACCAGTAATGAACTCCAGGCAGCCAGTCAGTGGTCTAGCTCCAGAATCCTGTCCTTTGAGTCTGGTTCATAAGACCAGCTCTTCATACTGACTCTCTTAAATTAGTATGGGAGGAAGAATAGTGGCCCCAAAGATGTCCACATTCTTATCCCTGGAACCAGTGAGTATGTTACCTGACATGGTAAAGGGAACTTCGCAGATGTGATTAATTGAAGGATCTTGACATGAGGAAATTAGCCTGGATTATCCAGTTGGGTCCAATGTATTTACAAGTGCCATTATAAGAGGGATACAGGAGGGATTGTGGAGTTAAAGAAGGTAATGTGACAATGGAAGAAAAGGCTACCATGATGAGGGGCCATGAGCCAAGGAGTGCAGATGACTTCTAGGTATCGGAAAAGACTGGGGGTGGATTTTCTCCCAGAAGGAACACAACCCTGTCAAAGCCTTGATCTAGCCCAGTGGGACCTGGGCCAGATTTCTGACCTCCAGAACTGTAAGAAAATAAATTTGCATTGTTTAAGCTGTTAAATTTGTGGTTTTGTTACAGTGTTGATAGGAAAATAATACGGTTGAGTGTTCTAGAAGCAGACCCTGAGACAGGGATTTCCATTTGCGTAATTTATTAAGAGAATGCTCTCAGGAGGCCCCTGTAAGAGACTGAAGGCAAGATGAAGGGACATTGCTAAGCAAGTATGTGGCCCTGGTTAAATATCTAACCTTGGCCTGACTCATGGAGGGTGGTGGTCTGCATGTAAGTCATGTTATGGTGTTATTCTTTATTAAAGTAAGGAGGTTGCCCTTTGATTCTGGTTTCTGGACATCACAGTCAGCCCTCAGGTTGTTGTTGTTGATGGACCTTGGGGCCAGCTTGTATATAGGTGACATGACTCCTGTCATCAGAGCCAGTCTTAGAAGGGTGGCATCTGTGACCTGTTAGCACCCAACACAGCAGCTGGGAATGGATACACAGTCCCAGTAAAGAGGACCCTTGCACGGAGCAGAACTTGTGTACCCAATGAGATTACCTGATACACAAGTCCAGAGAAATTAAAACAAACAAACACACGGAAAGATGTAACAAATGAATGGTTTTTCTAGCCTGATTGATTTGGCTTCCAAATGCAGACTTAAATTACTGACGTACATAAAACAACTATGCAAACTCAGTTACTTAGTGGTTTTGCAGAATTCAGCTGCTTTGCTGAATTCTTTCACCTTCTGTTTTAGTTTTTTTTTCAAGTAACCTTGGCTTGCCCTAGTTGATTGGTGGTCTTGTAGTTAGCATTAGACCACTGGCACAATCAGCATTTGTGTGAGAAGCCCCTTGGAGTCATAGACTTGCCTGGGGTTATTTGTCTGGTCTGGGACCTTCAAGGGGGTATCACTGGTACTTGAATACTAATCAGTGGTCTGTTACCTGATTTGATCAATGCAGGAAGTGGACAGTCTCCAGTGGAGGTAGGATTTCAGCCTTAATTATTTTACCCCTTGACAGCACACCAAACACGTGCTAGTTGATAGAAAATGGGATTCTTCACTGAGTTGCATTGTGCCCCAGATCGATAATTTGACCAAAGAGTCACACAAATTGAAATTGAAATGCATTTTAGATGCTTCCTTCCATCAAAGCAGTTTGCACCAGCAGGCTTTTTCTTTTAAGAGTTTGCTGTAGAAATAGGGAAACTGGGCAGCTTTGCTGTTGGTGGCTATGGAAGTAACACAAGCTCCCTGCTTGTCAACGGCAGGCAAGAAAATGAAATAAAATGAAACCACTTGGAGGTCTAATTATCCTTTTCAAAATGACTTCATCCTGTAGAGTGGCTCACTGAATACGTAAAAGGCACCTTTCTTTTTCCCCCTTCTTTTCCCCTTGGGTGTTTGGGGCTACATTAACAAAGGGGGTCACATTGGGATTGAAGAGATGGGGCATTCAATGTTTGAGTCCAATTTCTTGCTTAACAGCACTTACGGAAGGTGTGGCTATGTGCCAAGCACTGTGTGAAGCACTCCTCGGATAGCAATTCATTTAGTTTTCATAATGACCCTATAAGGTAAGCACTCTATTATTGGTATTGAGGGAAACTATGGAACAAAGAGGTGAAGTGACTTGGCTAAAGTCACTCAGCGAGTAAGCAACCAGAGTTGGAACTGAACCTGAGCAGTCAGACTCCATGTTTAGGATCTTATTATACTAAGCTCTTTCTTGTTATGATGAATCTGGTTGCTTTGGCTTTCAAAAAGAAAACAAAATAAATCTCGCTTTTCCCTAGACTCCAAACCTAAACCTTGACAACC
The DNA here is from genome assembly GCA_004026585.1 of Noctilio leporinus. NCBI lineage: Eukaryota > Metazoa > Chordata > Mammalia > Chiroptera > Noctilionidae > Noctilio > Noctilio leporinus. The sequence continues at coordinate 58,554 of PVIW01006085.1, forward strand.
TCATTGTAGGGCCAGGGACAGCAGGGACAGGAATGCAGATCCCGCTGTGTTCATAGCACGTCCTGAGGGTCATCCTTGAACATGAAGCCTCCCATATTCTCATTCACAAAAGGGCTGCATTATGCATGCTGTTCTGCTCTAGCCTCTTTTTCTTAATGTGACACCTTGGTACACTTTCCTACCAGCCAAATAGTGACCTCATTCTTGCTTACATTTGCCTAGTGTTTACAGTGCATATTATCCATAATTTCACCATGGTGCTACTCATAGATATTAGGTTGTTCCTTATTCTTATTTTCTGTCATTAAGAGCAATGATGTAATGAATATCCGTATATAGCCAGGTATGTTTTTGTGAGTTTATTCCTAGGGCACAGTCCTAGCTGTGGAATTCCGAATATATATATATAATTTTTTTTATGTTCCACCATTTTCCCTCCTATCTATATCTATATATCTATCTAATCTATATATCTACATATCTATATATCTATACAATTTTAACTGTGATAGCCATTTCCTTATTGCTCTCCAGAGAAGTTACTGTTCAGTTCATATTGTTTTCCTGAATGGATGAAGAGACAGAGAATACCTGTGTTTTTTTTTCATACTCTTGCTAGTACTGTGTATCAGAAAACTAAAAAAATTGCCTATGTGATAAGTGAAAAATGGCTTCTTGTTATTGTTGTGATTAATTATGAGGGCAGTTAAGCATTTCTTCATTGCTTATTGGCTAGTTGTTGCATTTATTTATTTTTTGTGAACTGCTTACTTGAATCCTCTGCCCATTTCTCCTCAAGAGTCATTTGTCTTTTTCTCACTGATTTGTGGGTAACTCTTTCAATTTTTAAAGCCTTAGAGGGCTCCAGCTCTTTGGTTTATAGCTAGCCTTGCACTCTAGCCTAGACTAAAGACTTTGGTTGACTGACTTTTCTCCTTCTTTTCCTTTACTTTTCTCCACTTTAATCTTAATTTCTGAGTATGATGTTATACACCCTGTGGACACAATAAACATGTGCTGATTGACTGCTTTATTTATCCGATTTTTATGGCTTCTTCCTCTGAAGAGCTCCACAGACTTTATAGTCATTAACTTGATAACCCTCAAAGCACTCCAGTGTGGCAGTTGTAATTATTGTCAGTGTTTTTGAGATGGTGAAACAGAAGATTCTTCAGAATTATCCTTTGAGGGCCTCAAGAAGAGGTCTGGAGGGAATTCAGCTCCTTCACAAGTTCTGGGCCTAGAGTTTAAAAGGGTCCTAGTAAGAATGACTGCATGTTGATGGATGGGCAGTCATTGGGTCTACAAAGATTTCTTCAAGCCACCCTCTTTAACTGTTTCCAGAGTGGAGTAGGACTGAATAGCAGTTACATGTGCCTGGTTCAAATTCTAGTTCTTCCTCTCAAGAATTGTGTAATGATGGGAAATAATAGCATCTGATGTTCATTGGGCTCTTACGATACGCCAGACCACATGCTGAACTTTTTTCATGCACTGCCTCACTTGGCCCTTAGAGCTGCTTGACATGCTGAAATGTTAAGTAACTGGCCTGCAATGACACAAAAATAACTGTTGGTGTTTGTAGTGGGCTGAATGGTGGCCCCGGAAAGACATGTCTGTATTCTCATCCATGGAACCTGTGAATGTGACCTTATTTGGAAATAGTCTTTGTGGATATAATTAAGGATCTTGAGGTAAATTATCCTGGAATATTTGGATAGGCCCTAAATTCAATTACAAGTGTCATGATTAGAAACACATGGAGGAGAGACAGACACAGAAGAAGAGATCACCATCTGAAGACAGGCAGAGGTGGGAGTGATGTAGCCGTAAGCCAAGGAACACATGGAGCCATCAGAAACTGGAAGGGATAAAAAAGGATCCTCCTCTACAGCTTTCAGAGGGAGCATGGGCCTGCTGACAACTAGTGATTTTTGGACTTCTGGCTTCCAGAACAGTGAAAGAATAAGCTTCTGTTGTTTTATGCCTGCCAGTTGATGGCAATCTTTTACAGCAGCCCCAGGTAAATATAGTGTTGAGATGGGAACCAAGGTAGATTGGACTCCAAGTCTGCACTCTCAACCATGATGCTGTCCAGTGTAATGCTGTCCAATTTTCTTTGTGTGTTTTTTAATATATATTTTATTGATTTTGCTATTACAGTTGTCCCAATTTTTTCCCCTTTACCCCCCTCCATCCAGTATCCCCCATTCGCTCTAGCAATACCCCCTTAGTTCATGTCTGTGTGTCATGCATATAAGTTCTTTGCTTCTTCATTTCCTTTATTATTTTTAACATCCCCCTGTCTATTCTGTAACTACTAATATGTACTTCTTTTATTTTTTTCCACATTCAGACAATTCACCATTTAATTACTGCCTCTGTCAGCTTCTCAAATCATATTAATACAATTTTCTTTTCATTATTTCAAAATGCTTATGTTAATTCATTTGTTTAAAAAATTACTTTTTAAAGCAATGTCATTTGCAGTATCACCAATATGTGTTTGTTTTTATTGAGTTACTTGTATGTAAACCTTAGAGACAGACCTATACGTGGCCAATGCTGGACTAATAGGGAGAGTACTCTTTTGGAATCTTAGGCTAGGTAAGTCACCATTCTGGGCTATTGGTAGTTGAATAACTACCTTTGGGACATGAGTCAGTCTCCTGGCATTTTCATCTTGTGCTAATCTATGAATTAGATATTTAAATTTCTTTCTGTGCATCTCCCTTTGTTTTATTTTTAATACTAACAATACTTACACTTTTTATTAACTTAAACAGTACTTTTAAGTCCCCCAGACTGCCCCCAGTTTTGGTGATTCACATAGAGGACTAATAGGACTCAGGATATAGTTGGGCGCATGGCTAAGTCGTAAACAGTGAAAGGGTACAAAGCAAAATCAGCAGAAAGAAAAAGTGCCTGGGGCAAAGTCTGGAGGAAAGGAAGCACAAGATTTCAAGAGTACTCTCTAGTGGTGTCACACACAGGCTCTTATTCCCCAGCAATGATTTGTGACAACATGTGTGAAGTGTTGTCTACCATGGGAGATGGTTAGAGACCTGGCGTCACAGATTTTACCGGGGACCTGGTCATGTATGCTCCTCCGCCTAGCACTACCAAAATTCCAGGCTCCCAGAAGAAAAGCAGATGTCCAGCATAAACTATATGGTTTGTACAAACAGTTCAGGTACAGTGGGCACTTTTATCAGTTTTGGAATGATAGGAAACCTCCTTAAGTCCAAGTTCCAGATGCTACTTTGCAAGCAGACCTTTCTAAGGATAGTAGGCTCAAGCCTGCTCTGTTGACTATTTTCTGCACAACATGTAATGAAAGTTCATCATTTCTAGATATTACTTTATTTAACTATTTCAAGAATCTTACATACTGAATAGTGTTATTACTCATAATTTAACAATAAAGAAACTGAGGTTTAGGCATTTTAAGAACCTCATCTAAAATCATCATGGGTAAATTAGAGCAGGGGCATGTTAAACTATAATCACTATGAAATAAGCCATTCCCTTACAGGGAAGAACATGAGAAAAGAGAGGTGTTGTTCAAAATGGCTCTAACAGACAGCATGTAGGCAGAATTATGCTGTAGCAACCCCCATATTTCAATAACTTACAACAACTCATTTTATTTTCCACTTAAACTATTGCACGTCAGCTGGGGAGCTGCTCTGTGTTGTTCTCACTGTGGGACCCAGCTGTTGAAGCAACCACTGCTGCAAGTCCCTGGAGGAGGAGGAAAGCACAAGTGCAAATTGTGCATTGGCTCTTAAAACTTCCAATGCATAATTTGTGATGGGTATCACTTCCGTTGGCCAGTGCAAGCCACATGACCTCACCTAGCTTCCAGTGGATTAGCAAGTATGATCATATTGGGAATATTCATTGAACAGTACCAATGACTACAGCAGCCAGATAGCATTGGCTTCTGGTTATTGCACCTTCCCTCTGAACCCTCCCCTGAGCCCCCTATGCTCTCTACTGATGTAGGTGCCACTGGGAATCCGGGATATTCCTGAAGCCTTGGGTGATGTCATGTGTCTGCTTGTTTTGCCCATAGACTGCAGATCCCACAGTAGAATTACAATGATTAGTATCTTTGGAGCCCCACCTCTCCCTCATCCCTCTCCTCTGCCAGCAAGACAAAGACACATGAAAACTGGAGCTGAAGTGAAACTCCTGGCTCGATCAGGCTTCTTGAATCTCTGGCAAATGTTGCCTAGACATCTAAAACTCTGGGTTCCTTAAAAAAGAATTCCAGGGTCTATTTATTAGCAAGCATGGATTTTGACAGATTTTCATGTTCCTCTTTCTTGGCAGAGTATGCAGGGATCTCCTGCCAGTTTCTGACAGCCTCATCACTAGGTGTTAAGTGAAAAACATCAGCCCAGTCTATTGATAGGTTCAAGTGACAGTGTATGTTGCCAATCTCAGCCAAGAATCACTTCTGACAATTTTCTTTTCCATCGCCGTGCTTGGATGGGAACATCCCTCCACCTGCTTTGTCAGAAGTTTAAGACACAGTAACCATATTAAGGCTTCGTAGATCTGCATGGCTGCAAGCAGTAGGCTGGTGGAAGAATTAAGCAGGGCATGTGGCTTCCAGTGGGCTGTCTAGATTGTGGCAGTGCTGCCCAGCCCCGTGCCAAGTGGAGCTGTTGAAGCTGCTGTGCCTGGTACTCCCCGTAAGAGGGGTTTCAGCCAAACTTGTTGATTAGTGCTCTTTGAGGCTGCCAAAATGCTCTTCCTGCTTGGCTGGGCCAGCCCCTCTCCTGGACAGACCTCACAGTGCCCTCTCCCACAGCCTTGGGGATGGAGGTCACCGCTTGTCCTCTATTTCTCAGACTGTATGTCAAGCAGGTGCCCCTTTCCCTTCCAACTGTAGTCCATTCTGCTCCCTTCAATCTGTTCTGAATGATTTTTTCAGAATGAGAAGCTGATTGTTGTCTCCTCCTGTTTTTTAAAAAACAACTTCACTACATTTTTGTTAATGTTAAAACAAAGCAAACCGGAATTCTTAACATGGCCTACATGGTCCTGCCTGGCACTGGCCCTCCTTTTCTGCTTCATCCACAATTGGGCACCCTGTTACTCTCCATGCTCAAGCCACACTGGCCTTTCGGTTCCACCAGTGGCCATGTTTCACTCCTTCATGAGGCCCTGTACATACCCTTTCCTTCACTCCTAGTCTCTTCCTCCTTGTTTGGTGATTCCAGCCAGACCTTGGCTGCACTCATCTGGGGTGCAGGAGGAGGGACCTAACAATACCAATGCTTGGGCCTACCACTAAATATTCAAGTTTCATTGGTCTGCAGAGAGAAGCTGATAACCAGCATTTAAAGAGATCCACAACTGACTCTAAAATGGCTTGAGGGGTGAGAAACCCTTACTTGGTTAATTTCTGCACAACCTTTGGATCTTGGGTCTGTGGTCCTTTCTTCAAGGAAGCCTTCTTTGATATATCTGATTAGGTCATCATATTCCTATATTACATTATTAGAGAATCACTTACCCTACCCTCTTTCATAGTATCTAAGTGTATCTGAATTTTACACTTAATTGTGGGATATTTGGATTAATATCTCTCTTCCTTGATGGACTTTATTTGCTCACCATTGTAAACATAGTGCTGCCATAGAGACTAGTGGCTAACAAATAATGGTAAAATACATGAACAAGTTTTGGGGTCCTCCCAAATTCCTCAGGGTGGCCCAACCTATCCTATTTAGATTTTTGGACTATGAGATAGTTTTAATATTGCTTCTGGCCAAGGGCTTCTCCTTCTCTGGTTAATCATGAGAATCCCAACCAGTCTCTTCAATGACCAAAAGCAGTGTTGGGAGTGGGGTTGATCAAAATGTGAAGCAGTATGGAGCAGAAGTGGGTGTTGATATGAGTAGTGGTCAGGTCCTATAGGGCAGATGTAGAGGTAGAGGAGTGTTCTAGGTATAGAGATATGTCATTTATAAATAGCCATGAATTGAGTGTCTAGGAAATTCAATATTCTGGCCCAGGATGGTATTCTTCCTCTGGAAAGGAAATAGGTATTCATTTTGGACAGTTAAGAACAAATGTGGTTTAGGAGGAGTAACACTTAAGGATGGGTGAGATATCTTAAGAGAATGTGGAGCATTACTGGATGAATTCAGAGGTCACAGGTTAATACCAGTTATACGCCAGAGGAGACAATTTTCAGCTGAAATTGTGAAACTATAGTATGTGATCTTTGAAACATAATGAGAGCTAGATGTCTGTAAAGGGAAAATGTTCTAATTTTCCAAAAAGGGAAAAATGGTAGAATCTTAAAATTTCAAATAAAACCAGAAAGATACCTGGGAAAGTTACAAAAGGATTTTTAAAGTGCTAATTGTGATCACATAGGGAAAAAAAGCAAGAACCACCGGACTTAGCATAGGTTGCTGAGAACCAGTCATATTGAACTGATGTTATATCATTTTTTAAAATAAGGTTACTATGTTAAAAAATATATATATAGCATATTTTGACTTTAACAAAACATTAGGTAATGTTTCCTTTGATTTTTTTTTTTTTTTTTCAGGTAAAGTAGAAATGAGTTGAATTTGTAACTGGCTGAACTACTGTACCTATAGAGGGAGGTGTCCTAGCATTGCACTTCTAATTTTGCCCCTGTATCTTTTCTTCTTTTCCTACAGATTTCCCTTGCACCTTGTCTCCCCAGTACTTTCTCTCTGTGTGTAATGGATCCTCAAGTCTACATTTCTACTTTCATCTTTCTCCAAAGCTACTGAATTTCCAGCTGGAAATTCTGCTCTTCTCAAACCTAGTAGTTAAAATGGAACTCATTATCTCTTATTCCTCACCCTAAATCTCAGTCTTCTCTCTCTTTGAGAATTGGGAAATGAAGATTTGCTCTGTAATCAGGCACTAGGGTCTTTCTTTTCTTGTTTTGTGACTGTACCTTCTTTTAGTCATTGTTTTTGTTTCCAAATAGACTTAGAAGCAGTTATATACCATCACCATCACCACCCCTATCATCACTGTAACCTCTACTATTATCACCATCATCCCCTCCACCGCCATCATCACCATCACCACCATCACCAACATTAAGGCAGTTTTTGCAGAACTCAGTGTAGGAAAACTTAGACAACACACAGATTAAAGCTCTGAGATATAACATGTTACAAATGTATCCTGGAAGTAAATTCTTACAACAATAGGGTAAGTACTACCCTTATCACCATTTTGCAATTAAGAAAGCCAGGTCCATCCTGACCAGGTGGTTCAGTTGGTTGAGTGTTGTCCCATACACCAAATGTTGGAGGTTTGATTCCCTGTCAGGGCACATACCTAAGTTGTGGGTTCTTATTTCCTGTCAGGGAGTGTATAGGAAGCAACCAATCAATGTTTCTCATATCCATGTTTCCATCTCTTTCTCTCTTCCTTCCTCTCTCTCTAAAATCAATAAACATATCCTTGGGTGGGAATTAAAAAAAACAAAAAAACAAAAAACAAAAAACCATGCCCTGGGGAAGTTAAATTCCCTGCTCAAGTTTCTACAACTAGCAAATGCAGGGCAAGCAGTCACAGCACCTGCAGACAGTTCACCTGCAGAGCCTGTACTTCGCATTATCGTTTCCCACAGAGACAACCTCATAGCTGAAACTTACCCACATTCCTCAAAAGATTTGTACCCTAAATACACTCTCACTATTGGTTGTATAATTCACTGTTCCTGCAGCTAGAATTTGAGCTTTTTATTTTTTTTTATTTTTAAAGATTTTATTTATTATTTTTAGAGAGAGGGGAAGGGAGAGAGGTAGAGAGGGAGGGAGACGTCAATGTATTGTTGCCTTTCACCTGCCTCCAGCTACAGAGCTGGCTGGAGACCTGGCTTGCAACCTGGTTATGTGCGCTGGTTGGGAATCAAACCAGCGACCTTTGGGTTTGCAGGCTAGTGCCTCATCCACTGTGCCACCAGCCAGGGCGAATTTGAGCTTTTTAGAGTCAGGAATTGTCTTATTTATCTTTCTACCTCTGGGGCCTAACACTGTGCTTAGCACAGAAGTGAATGCTAAAAAGGCAATTCTTTCATTGTTAATGGGTTGAATTTTATCAGGGTTCCCCAGAGTATAATCTGTGTGCCACTAACAGCATTGTCTGAGAAATCTAAAATTACTTTAAACATGTTTTAAGACTTCATGCAAACCATCTGAATCAGTCTCTGAGAGTGGGATTAGGTAATCTGTATTGTAAACATACATCTCAGTGGTTTTTATGTTCTCTAGTTTTAAACCAACTAAGGCCTCTTCCAGGGCTGAGATTCTAAAATGATGACTTCTTATTTTGTCCACATAAGACAGTAAAAGATCTATGGAAAAATTGGTTCTGGGAACATATTTCTAACAGCATTTGATTTCCGGGATTCTGTGTTCATCTGTATTGTTTTTGTTGTAAGTTTCCTTAAACCCTTTGTGGAAAGAGCCAAGCTATAAATCAATATGAATTACTAAAATTAAGCCGTACTGTTTCTCTAAGTCATCAGACAATAGAAGCCTCAATAACATAGCTGCCCTCATGGCTACTAAAACTTTGACCTAGCAGTGACCAGAAGGCATTTCTAGCAGAGGCAAGATGGCACTGCAGGGCCAGGAATGGTCTTAAGTACAGGGGGTCAAGCCCTGTAAAGCAAATTACTTCCCCACTTTGTGTTCTCTTCCAGGAATATGAGCATGGTTTAATGAGAAAAGCCCTCATTCTGAAGTTGGCAGACCTAAGCTTGAATTCTGTCACTACTCTTAGGCAAGTTGGTTTTCTGAGCTTGTTGAAATGGTTGAAAAAGTTCTCTTTGGGACTTATAAGGACAAGGAACAATGTATACCAAAGGTCCTGTCTGTCCTATGCTTGGCAGGTAATTGAGACTTGCACAATGGATATTGCTCTTCCCCCTACTTTTACTATTATTTAAAAATTATGATCATCATAATACTGATTATTTGTACTCCTTCTCCTACTAGGAGGAATCAAATAATTAAATCCTTACTACTGATGCTCTGGGAGCCTGATAGGTAGCATGATTACAAATGAAGACTTGTGTTAGCTCCCATAGTTAATAGTCCATTTCCTTGAAACACACCTCAAGGAACCTACAATAATGCATTACCTGTATAACATCTAAGCTGTATTATATTTTTAGCCATAATTTTGAAACACACTTGTAAGTTAGACTGCAAAATGGCCCTAACACTTCCCCTATGAAGTGAGCTCCCTCAGGAAGTGGTGTCTATTTCTTCATCTTTAGGATCCTGGGAACCTGGGCTGGCCTGTGGCTCATTCAAGGGGAGCAATAGTGTGCCAACTCTGAGACTGGGCCTTGCATTCTTGGAAACTTGCCATGACCATGTGGCAACAATGATGGTGCCATGGTGGTCAGGTGGATAAGTGACCTGTGACCCAGTTACCCCTGAAATTCTCTCAAAGGCTGACCAACCAGACTCACTCAGACCTGTGAGTAAAGCCATCCTAGGCCAGTTGGCCAGCAGCCAACCTGCCAGCTGCCCACGGGCACATGAGTTGGTCCTGGCAAGCTCCGGCAAGCCTGGGTCAGTTATCAGAACCACTCAGCTGGCCCGCAAACTCATGAGCAATGATAAATGCCTATGGATTTAAGCCACTGGGTTTGGGAATGGTTGATGAGGCAGCAGTTTTGCCTCAAATTTGGCAGATGTTCATTTAGTCATTTGTGCATCCAATAGTCAAATATTTGGGTGCCTACCAATGCCAGAGACTGGGGATATTAGTGGTGGAGGCTGAAGATACCCACCCCTCGAGGATCTTACATTTGAGAATTGAAGTAGAGAAATCAATAGAAATAGAAATATAAGGGGGCAAAAAAGGGCATCCACTTGAGTACCATCAAGACTAGGGCCCTTGATCATGATTTTGTGACATTTTACTTCTGTGACATTAGAAAAGCACTCCATGTAGCCCAGAAAGTATATCTAAAGGCACATTCCCATTTGTCAGGATGGCTTCCCAGGGTCCATAGTAAGCCTGGATATCCTCCTGTATCCTTGAACTGGACACCCTGAAGTATACAGGATAGGTGGGCTTTCCCCAGCTCATTCCCTAGGCTTAGAACACAGGTTCAAAAAGTTGATGAGGAGCTCTCCTCTCTTAAAATGATAAATCTGTTGACCCATTTTTCTGAAAATGGTTAGATGGTAGCTGTGGTATCAGTTTTTACAGCCTGTTCCTTAGGGTACTAGATTTTAAACTCAATGCCAAGCCCTCTCTGTTCATGATGAAAAAGTGTCTCCAAGGAATTAGGGAGGTTTTCTGGATATGGCACTGAGTCATAGAAAGTGGGCACTTCCATATGATCGTCTTTCTCTCATTATCTCCTGAGATTGAAAAGTTTCTCCAGCTAAGTTTTAGAGATTCTAAAATCAGCCCTATGAGTTTGTCAGCAGGTGTCCAGCCAGACTGCTCACAGTGGACCACATTCATTCACCTTTTTCAGTATTTCAGGGCACCTGCCTGTGCCAGGTAGATGCAGAGATGATCATCTATAGCTCTCACCTTCAGAGCTAAGAGGTGGGTACATTATTCAGCACCCTGTGATAAGTGCTACAGTATATACACATATTTGGTGATTGGAGAAAGTGGGAAGGAGTCAGAACAGCCCAAATTAAGCTTCATAGCTGGATAATGTGATGGCAGAGAGCCTAGGGTCAGCCTGGGTTTAAACCCTCATTTTGACACACAAGCTGTGTGACACTGGGCAAGTTACCTTACTTTCTGAGCCTTGGTTTCCTCATCTGGTAAATAGGGATAATGACAGTATTTATTTCATAGGGTTGTGAGGATTAGGTGGATTAATCATACAGTGCTTGAAACACTCTAGAACCTTCATGTGCCCCAGGCTGATGACATTCTCTTGGTGCAGAGTCTCTTTCCTGGACTTTGGCTCTTTCATTCTAATTGTTCAGTTCTCTCATCTACATTTTACTTCTTAAGAAAGGAGGTACAAGTTAGGACCCTGACAGCATGAGGCCTCACTTTTCATTCAAAGCAGAACTTGCTGAGAACTCAGAATGACTACAATGATATTCTAAGAAATAGGACCCCTTCTTTTCCTGTCTTACTCATGTTACTTCCCTGTATGAGACAACCACTTATACTGAAAATGATGACAGAGAAGGAAAGGAAAAGATTGAGTAACACATAATTGGCTTTCCTTTGACTCCTTCCATAGCCATTGGTAAACCAGAGGGAAGAATGTTGGGAGAAAGTACTCATATCACAAAGTGAAATAACACCCTGGCCGGGTAGCACAGTTGGTTAGAGCATTATTCCTGTTCCCCAAGGTTGTAGGTTTGATCCCTGGTCAGGACACATACAAGAAATAACCAATAAGTGAATAAATAAATGAAACAACAAACTGATGTTCCTCTCTCTCAAATCAGTAAATAAAAAATATTAAAATAAAGAAGTGAAATACAGGCAGTTAAATTCATTTGTTGCAGTGTTTCCATTTCCACTGTTATGGTAAGAATGAAACTCATATGCATGTACAAGCTATGGAATATGAACTGTGTAATTTTGTGATTCTGCATATGAGTTAAATGCTCCTATATTTGCATTTTATACTGGCACTACATGATACAAAGATGCATGGTAAAATTCATGCTAATAATTTAAATTTTTAATTTTTCCTTACTTAGAATGATGTTAAATAGTATATAAAAAACACCATGACAAGTTGAGAGAAAGACTGTGGAAGAAAATAAAGAGCTTTAGGTTTTTAGTGCCTTTGGGCAAGGGGCGCCACATTTCATTTCATTTTGCACTGACTCCTGCAAATTATTTGGCTAGCTATGCAAAGGTGACTATTTGGCAGAGCCCCACAAGTCCCTGAAGTGTGTCTCCTCTAGAACCTCTGCTGGGCTGTGACAATTTTCTGTCTCCAGCTTCACTTCGGTGGTGAGCAGTGTTAGTTTCTGTTTTTCTTTCCACCTCAGGTCAATGTTTTTCTGATAATTTTAAAGGATATTCTGCTCTTCTCCCAATTCTGTCCCCTCCTTTCTCACACCATTTTTTCCCTAACACTCCTGATATTTCAGGGATACAAACAAACTCATCAAGAAACTACCGGCACCTGTCTCTGATGTCCTGCTGTGACAGCCACTACTCTGCATGTAGCCCACAGGGTTGGGCTACATGGTCCACCAGAGTGTTGGGTGAAACCTATTTCTGTAACGATCATTCTTAACTCTGCCAGCCAGGCTCTTCCTTCTTCATTCCTTTAGATGCAAAGAGTACCTGGCAGAAATTTTGGCAGATTGAGACATTGTGAAGCATGTAGGTTTGTCTTTCTTGTCTGCAGACGATGGGAAGGGAGCCAAGTATACAAACGTTCACTGGAGAGGAACTTTCTCAGACCCAGCACATTTCATTAGGCAGAATGAGGGGAAGCCATGGATACACTTGGCTTCCTCTCTGGCCTCCACCCTGATAGAGATGCATGAAGACTCAAAACACTGCTCAGCACTTGTTTGCAGCTGTGGCATTTTCTATGCTTTTGTTCTTGTTCCTGTTGAGTGCCAATTTGTGTCCTCACCAAATTCTGGCTGGGGACCAACCTTTTACTGCTGTTATATCAGCAAGCATGGGTTTTACTAACTAAATAGCATGAGAAGGGAAGGCTAATATTTGTGAAACACAACTTCATCCCAACTGCAGGGCCTCTGTAGGTGTCACATAAATGTTGAGCCTATGACTGACTGACTGAACTTACCCTTCTTGCTGACACTATGCCAGGCCCCAAAATTTACCTCATTCTCATCAAGCAGCAGTGTGACATGGGTATTATGACCCCTGTTTTACAGCAGGAAGCCAAGGCTTACCAAAAGAAGGCAATTAATTCAAAATCACATAATAGAAAGCTCTTTTTTTTCTAAAGCATGATTTCTTCTACTATGCTGCACTGTCCTTTTCACCCTTCTTTTCACTCTCTCTCCCTTCTTTCTTTTCTCCTGACTTTCCTCCTGCCCTCTTCCTCCTTCCTTTCATCCCTTCATCTATTCAGCTACATATCTACCCTTCCTCCCTTCATCGTGCACTTTTCCAAAAAAGAAGTTAAAGTGCTGATTTCTCATTCTTGAATGTAGGGGTCTTGAAAATCTAGTCCTCACAATTATTCCTTGATCTAGCCCATGGACACAGACAACAGTGTGATGAAGGCCAGGGGAGAGAGGGCTGGGGGCTGGGTGGAGATCGGCAAGGTGGGGCAGATGGGACATCTGTAATAATGTCAACAATAAAAAAAAATTAAGAAGAGACTTATCCCTTGCTGCAAAATCTCTGTAACATATCCAGACTGATTTCCTCATTGTTTCCTAAACATATTTTATGCATCCCTGGCCCTACCTCCTCCCCACATCACATCCTTTCTTAACCATCAGCAGACTCATCTTCTGCCATTCTAGCCCACAGTGATCTATTCTTCCTGACCAAATGGTAGTTAACATTTATAGAACACTTATTTTGTGCCAATTACTGTTATGAGAACATCATCCATATTTACTTAAAATACTCTTAATCCAATGAGATATGTGCAGTTGTTGTGCTTGTGGTACCGAAGGAGGAAATAGAGGTCTGGGGTGTTAGTGGTGGGTGTGGGGGTGAGTAATTTGCCCACAGCACCCAGGCAGTGATGTAGTTGTATTATTTCCTGTTGATAATGTCATTTGTTGATGCATTTCTTGAGGTAGTGCCTTGGGGTAGTCAACCATTTCACATGGGTGTGTTTTACTTTGAAGGTACACATTGCATCTTGCAATTCTTTATGTGTTTTTCAGAGTTAAAAGTTTACTTGCTGAGCACATAGTGCCCTCAAAAATAAAATAAACATCCAGAAGTTCCCATGTCTCATTAAGCTATTAGCAAATGTCTTTGTACACTTAGGTAACAAACAGAAAGCTTTTGAATTATAGAAATGTAGAACTAGAAGATTTTGGAAAAAAGAAAAAGAAAGAAAAAGTAGCCCAGGTGTATTAGTTAAGGTAAAGCTAGTTTCTATAATACACAATTTCAAATTGTATAGTACCAAATATACAGTTAGTATTCCTCTTGCTTTTGTCCATAAGCCTTCCTGGATTTCAGGTGGCCCTGAGCTCTTTAATATTGTGGCTCCACTATCTTCTACTATATGAGGGCTTTAAGATCATGGTACTTGTCTGCATAAATCCACAGAAGGGAGAAGGGACGTGGAAGCTCCCATGTGGGAGGGTTGGATGGGACAGCCCTGGGTGTGGTGCCCATCATTCCCACACACGTTCTCTCGGCTACGATTCTGTCACATGGTGCAGCTTCCCCGAAGAAGAGTGGGAAATGTAGCATGCATACTGGCAAATAAGAGGGAGTTGGTTTGGCTATTGTCTAGCAATCATTTCCATGTCAGAGATGGTTTATACGTTTGCTCTGCCAGCTCTAATGGGGTGGGAACAGTTGTTCGGAGTTGGGTATGTAGAAGGATTTTTGAGGCGGAGTGTATGCTTAGAAAGAAAGGCTATAAGGGCTTATTTGCTTTGTGTACCGGGGCTGAGGAAGGGGGAGGGGTAATGCAACACACAGGCCACTCCTTGCTGATGCTGATTCTTGTTTGAGCTCTTTATTTTACCTTTATTAATGTATTTATCCTACATATATGGGGCAACTGCCAGGTGATGGAGACACAGAGATGAGTGTCTCCATCTACCTTTGTGGTTCAGGAGAGAGAATTTATAATGGAGTGTGGCCCCTGTGGCAGAAGGGACAAGTCCTTTGGGGAGGCACAGGGAGCCATGGAGCAGAAGACAGGCTAGGAGTCAGCAACCTGTTCAAGGTCACACTGTGGCTATGCAGGAGGTTCAGGGCAGGAATGCCAGGAGTCCTTATCTATAAAGTGGGGGACTTAACCAGCTGCCTCCCAGGATTGCTGGGGGCATTGCACACACAGCTCACTGCAATGTCTTTTACAGAATCAGTGCTCAACACACATGTGCTGCTCTTTGTGTGCTTGTGTGCAAGATTCAGGCTGTCTATACCTAGCAAACATGAACCTTTCATCAAAGACCTACTATGTGCTTTATTCATTTACTCAACAGATGCTTATAGATGGAGATACTATGTGCCAGGCACTATTCTGGGAACTGGAAGATCAGTGAACAAAACAGATGCAAATCCCACCTTTATTGAACTTATGCTCTAATGTGGGGAAGTAGACCATAAACAAATCAGAATTCTGCGAGCAGGTGATGAGTCCTATGAAAAATGGTACCTTGTAAGATGGATTGGCCATGTGTAAGATGGGGGAGTGGTGGCAACTAAATAAAAAGGGGAGTGGTCAGCAAAAGCTTCACTGTAAAAGTGACTTGAGCCAAGACCTATAGACATGCAAGACTTGATTGTGTCCTGCGAACTCCCACCATGGGGGTAGTATTATCCACATTTTGCAGATGAGGGAGTGGTTGGGGTGAAGCAACCTGGTCAAAATCACCTGGGGGCTGGGATTTGAACCAGGCATCTTGACCCCAAGATCAGCTTAGGTTCAGAAGGAAGCAGGTGGGAGGAGGTAGGATTCAGTGCTTGGTGGCCTGGTCTGGAGTGCAGGGCTGGATCAGGCAGCAGACAAATGGTGTCTTTCTCTGCTCTGTCCTTATTCACACTCTGTTCCTGTGCAGTTCTTTTACTTTTGCATGCCATCTCTCTAGATGTAATGAATAATATTTGGAGCTGCAAACCAGAGAGCATTTTAGTGGTCATGAAGGCTTGATAAAATGTGTACATGGTTTTAAATATTCTATTGTAATGCATGGCAAGACTCAGTTAAAAATGAGAGCATGTAAGAGCCTGCTGGATTTGATTGATGACGTGCCATCAATATTGATGGTCATGAGAGCACATTGGGAAGTTGGGATGCTGTATTTCTGCTGTGTCCTGCTAGCATCTAAGTCTGTAAGGATGATATATTGTGTAAAAGCCCAGGTATCACACTGCTGTTACACTGACATTAAGTAATGATAATGGAGCTCAGCCTTAGTTTGATGTAAAATCAGCTTTGAGTGAAACATAGGTTCACAGATCCTGTGATCAGAAGGCTAGTTCTTGGGATCTTTTGCCTTGGGGCTATTCATGACCATGACAGTGCATTAACTCAAAGGTAGAAAAATGAGAGGTACACTTCTCTACCCCATGAGATGCCATTCCATGAGATGATGGAGGCAGAGATTGGAGTGATGCACCTGTAAGTTAAGCAATGCCAGCTAATGCTGGAAACACCAGAAGCTGGAAGAAATAAGAAAGGATCCTTCCTTAGAGTACCTAGAGGGAGCATGGCCTTCTCAGCACCTTGATTTTGGACTTCTGGCCTCCAGAACTATGGAAGAAAAGATTTTTGGTGTTTTAAGTCACCCAGTTTATGGTAATTTGTTATAGTAGCTCTAGAAAACTAATAGAAACACTTCCCAGCTGTGTGAGATTGGGTAACTTATTTAACCTTTCTGTGCCTGTTTCTTCATTGCAAAATGGGATGTCAATAATATGTATTTCATGGGGCAATTGTGAAAATTATATGAGGAAAGCCATGTAGTAAATGTAGAATCATGCCTACCACATAGTAAGTGCTCAATAAATTTTATTTTTCCTGCCATTCTCATTCCCTCCTCATTTTTAATACTTACTGTTTCCTAGCAACCTCTGTGCTAGGCTGGTTACACATGTGTCCTTTCTATGTCTGGAGTGCCCTTGGAGAACAGGATGGTCCAGTATTTTCCCTACTTGACTGATGCAGAATGGCTTAGACAGGTGATATGATTTTCCAGGGACACAAAGCTGACTTGTGAGCTGGACTTCAAACTCAGAATGCTCTGACTTCAAACTTAGAGATTCTTCTGTTAGTGATGACATCCATATCTAAGCAATGTGCTAAGATTTAACACTCATTTTTCCTAAAATTTTACAATAGTCTTATGAGGTAGGCGTTGTTATCCTGCTTTCTAGATAAAGTAACAGAGATTGAGAAGAATTTAGTAAACTGATACTGTTACTTGTGGTAGTCCAAATAATGGCCTCAAAGATATCTAGGCCCTAATCCCTGGAACCTGGGAGTGTTAGTTTGCATGACAAAAAGAATTTTGCAGATGTGGTTAAGGATCTTGAGCTGGTGAAGTTATATGTTATGCTAATTATCTTGATGGACCCTAACATAATCACAAGTATCTTTATAAGAGGGAGATTTGACAGAGAGGGAAAGGGATGGGGAGAGGGAGGGAGGGAGGGATGGAGGGAGAGAGAGAGAGAGAGAGAGAGAGAGAGAGAGAGAGAGAGAGAGAGAGAAACGATGGTGTGATGACAATGGAAGCAGAAAGAAACTGGAAGCTGCTATGCTGCTGGGTCTGAAAATAGAGCAAGAAACTATGGAGCAAGGAATGCAGCTCTACAAGCTGAAGAGAGGAAGGAAGTAGAGTTTCTTTTAGAGCCTCCAGGATGATTGTGGCCATGCCATCACCCCTATTTTCCCAGTGAAACCCACTTAGGATTTCTGACCTCCAGAACTGGAAGAAAATAATTATGTTCTTTAAGCTACCAAGTTTGTGCTATTTTGTTATAGCAGCAATAGGAAACATACATTATTTACCTTTTTGATTCTAGTTCTATTTGTTAATTTCTATACATTGGTCCTTTTCTCAATAAACTTGTGGCATTGATGTGTCTGCATTACTGGCCACCCTGCATTGAAAACTGGCATGCAGACTGCAGGTAGGGGGTCAGTGTTTAGGGCTCTAGAGTTATGGGAGAAAAAGATTTTTGGTGTTTCAGGACACCCAGTTTATGGCAATTTGTATAGTAGCTCTAGGAAACTACATTGATTAGCAATGTCTGCCAGGGATGAGTGTGTGTTGGGGTAGGAACTTAGCAGGAAGTTTTTTTTTCTTTTTACAGAGCTCAGAAAGGCCCTGTACTTACAATTAATGAGACAGATCTGACTGCTGGTCCTAAATTCCTTTCCTTTCTCCCTAGTAAGCCATGGCATTCACCAGCAGCCTCAGTCCCAAGCCAGGACAATACTGTTATCAGAGGGGGATATTAAAGAAGCTCAAATTTATAGCTTAAAATGAGTTGAATGTCAATGTTGATTTCTAGCTCCTACTTTGCTTCTTGAGAAGGCAGTTGATGATAAGTACAAGAAACTTGAACTTTGGAGTAAGACTTGGAATTGAATTTCAGCCCTATGTTGACTGCCTTGTGACCTGGGGCAAGTTATTTAATCTCTATGCCTTACCTTCCTCACCTGCACAGTAACCAACCTACCTTCTAAGGTAATAGGAAACATTAACTGAGAGGAATGCTTGGCACATGATTAACTGGAGGAGGATGGTCCCTTTCTCTTCTGTTTAGTTATTTTGTCTCTAGTTATGGAGCCTAGAAACCTGTATTTGACCTTCTTGGCCATTTCTTTACTGGGTTTTGTTTTTGTTTTTTCTAGTCTGGTATTCCCATCTCACTTAGTCTGGAACTCAAATTTAGGTCCTTGCGTGCTGACATCAGTGATGCATGGTGCTGCTTTCTCTACCTTTTGTGGGTGTTGGTTTCCTCTCTGGCACCCTCCTTTGAGCATCTTCCCGGAGGCCCTTCAGATGTATTAATTTTTTTTGTTTGTTTGTTCCCAGCAACAAGAAAGAAAAGCTGTAACTCAGCTTGGTTAAATAGTACAGAGGATTCCTTATCTTCTATAATTAGAAATCTTGAAGTGGGTAAAAAATCCAGGTGTTTAAAAATCATTTTACTCTGGTAATCTTTGCATAATGGCTTATCTTTCAGCCCTGCTTTTCTTTTGGTAGCAAGGTGGCCTGAGTACACATCCAAACATAAATGCCTAGCAGAAGAGAGTCTTGTCTTTTCACCCTCCCCTCCCCTTCCCTTTCCTTCCCTTCCCTTTCCTTCTTTTCCATGGAAAATAAAATCTTTCCCAGGTGCTCCCCCTAGCCCTCCCATCAAGTCTTATAGCTGGCATTATGTCACAGTCTAATCATGCATTGGCAGAGGAAATGGAACTCTGATAGGCTTACCTCCTGGGAGAAGAACTGGGGTTCACTTCCCTTGAGGCACAAGACCATGTAAGGAGGAAGTAGCTATTTGAGTAAAATTTGAGTTTTTTCATAGAGGGTAAATGGTTCTTGGGTAGGCAGCCAAGAGTATTTGCCTCATACAGTTTAGCATGTGCTTGATTTCCTACTACACATCGAAAGTTCTGCTTCATCACAAACCTGGAGACAGAGAGCATAGTGCTAATCATGCATGCTAATTTGCATTGAGTGTTAGTGCCTACCTGGAATAAGATGTTGAGGATTCTGGTCATATCTAGACTCAGCAGGAATGACAGCCATGGTTGATTAGCAATGTCTGCCAGGGATGAGTGTGTGTTGGGGTAGGAACTTAGCAGGAAGTTTTTTTTTCTTTTTACAGAAACAAACATTTTTTTCTGAAACTCTAGGCTTTGCCTTCCTCTACTGTTCCACCTCCATAGACCTGCTTGTGAGTATAGTTTTTAGAAACTATATAGTATTTACATATATCACAGGCACATGTGTCACAGAGGCAATCAGCCATTCATGAATGGGCACCTTGCCCCTCTGACTCCTGTCTGTCTACCCCCAACCCCCCCAAGAAAAAGGGCCACAAGTTTCTGGATATCTCTTGGTTGAGTTCAGGCAGTATTTAGTAATAACCCCAAGGTTGAGAGAAGCTGCCCTCCACCCTTATGTCATCAGCGTGAGGCTGGCAGCCCAGAGGTGGAAGATGCGACTGGAATAGCTCAAAGGTTATGTTCAACTTCAAAAGACACACCTGGAGCTCATATTTCCTATCCAGAGACTTTTCCCATTAAAGGAAGATTTATATACACTTGTAATTCTGCAATTCTGGGTCAGACAAATGAGTAGTATTTTAATTTTTAAAATCTTAGCTAATTATAAAGAGGATGGCTTTCTTGTGGGTATCAGCAGCACCATCTCTGAGACAGCCTTTCCTTCCCTCCACCCGCTTATCTTTGGAGACTAGCCCAACCCAGCTGCTTTGGAGATGCGATCTCCCCAAGCATAGTAATAATGGGGATTTTTTTCCATAGCAAATTTTCATTATTTGGGGTTTTTGTCTGTTTGTCAAATGTCCAACTAATTTCTCTTTGTTTTTAAAACAAAAGGGTGGGTGTAGAAAATGAAACTGCAGTGATCCATTTATGTTGTTTCCGAATTCCTCCTTCCTCCTCTCTTTCTCTTACAGTAAATGTTCAGGTTTTATTTGACAAATCTCTGGATACAGTTAGATAATTTTGCATTTCTGGACTCAGTGAACCACATGACAAAAGTTAATTAAACTGGCTAGGATAGGAGTAGCTGGTGGTAGACTGGGTAAACTGTCATGTTACTCAGGATGCTCACAACCAACTTGGACTCGTCAATGCTCCTTGTTATTTAATAAATACATCCTTTGGTACTTAGAGACACTCACACACCACTATTTTCTTATATTGTCATTAAAGACATTAAATTATTCTATAGACTTAGCAACTCATTGCTGTTTTTCTCTTCTCCCAAACTTTAGTCTGAACCCCAGTGAACCCTAGTGTACCCCAGTCCAGATAAACGGTGAAATTCTCCCACTAGCTAAAGAGTGTGGTTGTGTCTTACCACTTTGCTTTGAGATGAGTCCAGGCATTGTTATTTTAAAGCTCCCCAGGTGATTCTACTGTGCAGCCTAATATAAGAGCCATGCTATCAAAATAGGATACATTCTGTTGCAGTAACAGTTACTGAAGTCTCACTGATTTAACTAAATGGAGTGTGATTTCTTGCTCTTGTTACAAGTCCATAGTAGGTTGGCTGGGGCATCAGCTCTACTTTTCTGCCTCTGTTGCTCATACTGACAGGGCTTACTGTCTGGTGCCTCATCTGTGGCCCTGGCATGGGCAATCAAACAGCAAATCACATCCAGGCCCTCAAA
Source organism: Noctilio leporinus (assembly GCA_004026585.1). Lineage (NCBI taxonomy): Eukaryota > Metazoa > Chordata > Mammalia > Chiroptera > Noctilionidae > Noctilio > Noctilio leporinus. Next base: position 79,599 of record PVIW01006085.1, read on the forward strand.
GCTTTCAGGAAGTAGCCCACTTCCCTTTCACCCACGTTATTATACAAGCTAATGCAATGTCTGTGGTCGGCATGGATATGGGGATCCCCAGCTGAACACAGTTTGGCTCAGGCATGAGCCTGCAGATTCCCATTCCAGAAAACCAGATCAAGGCCAGATGGTAGGACATTATCATGCTGCTCCACAGCCCAGCACATGTATAGGGGGTTTTTGTGTCTTCTGTTACAGCACAAAGTTTAGGCCATGGCCATCTAGGACAGTGTGGTTATAATGTTGACATTTTACCACTTGAGCCAAGTCATCACATGAGGAAACTTAGAACACTTATTGAGAACCTGAGGTAAAGCTGAGTAATGCTGTTTTTCACTTGCAAAGCACATAGCAGTGGCTATGGAAAACACTGGAAGATGGAAGACACAAAGAAAGGATGGGTGTTGGTAAAATCTTTGACTTTAGAAATCTGGAGGTACCCTTAACAGTTCTTGATTCCCCATGGTAAAGTCCAGGAACTCAGTGGATGACAAATGGCCATATTTTACAATCTGCCCTGGACTGGCACATGTGACATTCTAAATCTTGCATAAGAATGAGATTAGTCACTCTGTCTGGGCCTTGAGCCCCCAGTGTCATGGTTTTCAATGATTGTCCAATCACCCAGGGATCTTACTGAGCATGCTGATTCTTGGTGTCACCTCTAAGGACCCTAATGTAATTGGTCAAGAGTAGGGTCTGAACATCTCATTAACAAGTTCCCCAGGTGATGGTGGTGTCCCAGTCTTCTCAGCCTTCATAACAAACTCCACAGGCTGGATGCCTTAAACAGCAGGCATTTCTTTTCTTACAGGTGAGGCTGCAAGCCTGAGGTTAGGGTGCCAGCATGGTTAGACTCTTGTCAAGGCTGTCTTCCTGACCTGCAGATGGCTGCCTTCTTGCTGCATACCCACATGGCCTTTTTTTTTTGGCACGCATGCATGGGGAGGGAGAGAGAAAGGGAGAGAGGGCAAGAGAGCTCTAGTGGGTCCTGCATGCATAACCTAATCACTTCCTAAAGGCCCCATCTCCAAACACCAACACACTGTGAGGTAGGGCTTTAACATAGAGCTTTTGGGAAGATAGGACATCATATCCACAATAGCTGGTTTGTGGTAACGTACTTTGGAACTGCTGGGGGACACGGAGATAGCCTGGGGCAGTGCCTGGAGGAGCAGCCCAGTGAGAAGGTCACCCTGCCCAGTTGCTCTCCTGATAGTCACCTGCAGAGTCAGGAAACAGTCACTGACAATGGTGAGATCATGGTTATTTGAGGTGTGTTCTGGCTAAGATGTTTTCCTTTCTCTGAAAAGTCATGTAGACCAAGAAGGAATATCAATCAATCGCTTGATGTAGCATCCTGATTTTAAAGAGGAAACTTATGCTCAGGAAAGAACATGGCTGAGCTGCACAGGAACTCAGTGGTGGCACTGCAGGAGGACCTGGGCAGCGCATGCTAATGCTGTCTGCAAAAGAGAACTGACCAAAGGGTGAAGAGCTGCTTTGCTGTCTTCTTTGAGGAGAGTGAAAAGAGCTATTTCAAATGGCTTTGTTACGCCTTTTCATAGATGTGTAAGACAAAATGGGTTCAGTTTCTAGCAGAAGGGTTGTTGGGTGGACAGAATCATGTCTTAATTAAGATATGGCCCAGGTTCATCTTCAATCCTGGCTTTACCATGACTAGCAGTGTAACCCTGAGCAAGTCACTTGCCTCTCTGTGTCTATTTGTAAAGTTGGGAAAATGGTAGAATCTACTTGGTTTTTGTGAAAGTTAAATGAACTAATGCATGTAACATACTTAGGAAAGTGTCTGCCACATAGCTACCATTTATTAAATGCTAATGCTCACTATTATTAATACTATTATCAATGTTATTCTAATAACTTTTCTAATGCTACCCTGATTAAAAAGTACAAAAAGGAAATGGGGGATTTCACAATATTTGGCTACAGACAACTTTAAGAATTAGACCAGGATTTATCTTGGTTGATTCTATTATTCACCTTCTTGGAAAGAGTTTCTTTGTCTAATTGAATTTTGAAGTTTTTCCCCCTATCAATCACTCAAAAAAATCTAAACCCCAAGGCAGCAATGAAACTGTCTGGTGGTTAGGAAAAAGTCTCAGACAAGCTTTTCTAACATTCCACATCAACCCCAGGTGACTTCCCTGATGGGTATGTCAATGATAGAGGTACAGAGGTTAAGTCAAATAGATTTGAGATCTGAAATTGGACCCTTGGAACAAGCTGTCTGCGCATCTGCATCTGTAACAGTTCACAGGGTAGGCATGTGTTCAGAAAGCAACAGCTGCAGCACTGTGTTCATCCTCAGAGCCTGCTGCTGGATGATGTTTGTAGCTAGGCGAGGAAGCACCCAGGGTCACCTTGTAGAGGAGATGTGCATGGTCAGGTGATTATCCTGCAGAGGTGGCCGTCCTTTCTCAGAGCTACTGCACTCAGCTCAGGGATGCTTTTGTAACTGTGCTCTGCCGAGGGTGTGCAGCTCTGCATGTAACCAGCACGCCCCATCCGCTAAGGGTTCCCAGACTTAGTGAGGGTTTGAGCCATTTGTCCAATAGTGGAGATGTGGTGTGTTTTGGTCCAGACAAGTACAGAAACCTCAGTACAAGATAAACAATGACCACATAAATAGGTAAATTCATTCAAATAATTGAGCAGAACTCCAAGAGAGACTCTTCATGATCCTACTAAAGAAAACTTTTACAAAGCACAAGTCTAAGATAGCTGAGGTAGAATGCCAATTTGTAGAGATACTCAGAACCCAAAGTAGGCCTGCCTGTACATCACTGTTAGCTCTGATTAAGGCTGTGTTGGGAAACAAAGTGAGCAGGGACAGATCATGTGGTGTCCATTGACTTGGGGACAATGAGCATCATGATTGCATGCAATTAGCAAGAACTTGCTCTGTACTAGGCGTTTATTTAACATATAGTAATTTGTTTGATGCTTATCTGCAGTTGATACTGTTAGTGTCCTCATTTTCCTTATAGGGCAAAGAGGCACACAAAGAATGCACTCAGAAGTTTGAACACCCAATCTCTTTGCCACTAAATGGCTATGTGATGATGTGCACAAACACAGGCACTGAAATGAGTAATAAGGGGGCACACATGAAGCTGCAGTGAGGGCCTTGCTTATGAGGAGCAGAAGCCCCACTAGGAAAGGGAAGGAAGGTAGATAATGAGAGACGAGAATCTCATGAAGGTCCAAGGCAGCAAGTGCAGCTGAATGGTCTTTATCTCTTGGCCCCTCTCAGGTCATAGATCAAAGGTCATGGAACTGATTTCTGCTTTCCTCAATGTGCCTGCTGGATTGTCTGCAGGCCAGCTCCCTTAGCCTTTTCACATCTGTCTGTGGCTTGAGTGATACCACAGCCCTGATTCTATTGCCCTGTTAGCTCCAAGGTCTCCTCCCCCTGACAGCTGGCTATCTCTTAAATCAAGAGAGAGAACCTGATTGGCTTAACCCACCTAATCAATTGGCTTCCCTGAGTCAGGTGACATCACTGTCCAACTTCTGTAATCCTCCAGGAGTTAGAGATGGTCAGGGGGAGGTCTCAGAACAGGGGTTCCTAAATTTTTTTTAATGCAGAAAACACCTTTCTCAGTCTGGTGAAACCTATAGATTTTTAATATTTTTCATTTATTTTTATTTTTTATCAGATTTATTGGGATAACATTGGTTAAAAAGGTAAAAGAATTAAGAAAAAACAAAACAAAACCCAAACTCATAGACACAGACAGCAGCATGGTGATTACTAGAGGGGAAGGAGGGCAGAAGGAGGTAGAAAAGGGTATAGGGAGAATGAATGGTGATGGACAGAGACCTGACTTCGGGTGGTGAACACAATACAATAGGCAGATGATGCATTTTAGAAGTGTGCACTGAAACCTATAAATCTTTTCTCAGAATGTTTTTACTTTTATTTTTAAAGTATATTTTATTGATTATGCTATTACAGTTACCCCAGTTTCTTTTCCTTTTGCTTCCTTTTGTCCAGTACCACCTTTCCCTCCAGCAATCCCCACCTCCTCGTCCTTTCCATGGGTCGTGCATGTAAGTTCCTTGGCTTGACCCTTTCCTATATTATTCTTAACATCCCCTGTCTATTTTGTACCTACCAATTATGCTTTTTTTTTTTTTTCAAAACCCAATTATGCTTCTTAATCCCTGCACCACTTCCCCATTGCTCCCCTGTCACCCTTCCCCTGATAACCCTCCAAATGATCCACATACTTATGATTCTGTTCCTATTCTAGTTGTTTGGATAGTTTGTTTTTGTTTTTTAGGTTTTGTTGTTGATAGTTGTGAGTTTGTTTTCATTTTAATGTTCATTGTTTTGATCTTCTCCTTTTTCTTAAATAAGTCCCTTTAACATTTCATGTAATAATGGCTTGGTGATGGTGAACTCCTTTAGTTTTACCTTGCCTGGTAAGCACTTTATCTGCCCTTCCATTCTAAATGATAGCTTTGCTAGATAGGGTAATCTTGGTTGTGAGTTCTTGCTTTTTTCTTTTTTTAAAGATTTTATTCATTATTTTTAAAGAGAGGGGAAGGGAGGGAGGAAGAAAGGGAGAAAAACATCAATGTATGGTTGCCTTTAACCTGCCTCCAGCTACAGAGCTGGCTGGAGACCTGGCTTGCAACCTGGGTATATACCGTGGCTGGCAATTGAACCAGTGACTCCTGGGTTCACAGGCTGGTGCTCAATCCACTGAACCACCAGTCAAGGAAGTTCTTGCTTTTCATCACTTTGAATACTTCTTGCTAGCCCCTTATTGCCTGCAAAGTTTCTTTTGAGAAATAGCTGATAGTCTTATAAGAACTCCTTTGGAGGTAACTCTCTTCTTTTTTCTTGAGGCTTTTAAGCTTCTCTCTTTTTCTTTAACTTTTGACATTTCAATTATGATGTGTCTTGGTGTGGTCCTCTTTGGGTCTATCTTGTTTGGAACTCTCTATGCTTCCTGGACTTGTAATGTCTATTTCTTTGGACAAATTTGGAAAGTTTTCCTTCATTATTTTTTCAAATAAATTTTTAATTTCTTGCTCTTCCTCTTCTTTTGGAACCCCTGTGATTCAAATGTTGGCAGTTTAAAGTTGTCCCAAAGGTTCCTAATCCTTTATTCATTTTTTTTTGAATTCTTGTTTCTTCATTCTGTATTGGTTGACTATTTTTTTCTTCCTATGTTCCAAATCATTAATTTGAACCTTGGTTTCCTTCCCCCCAACACTGATTTTGTGTGGATTTTACTTTCTTTCACTTGGTATAGCCTTCACTTCTTCCCTTACGTGTTTACCATACTCAAGCATGTCTGTCAGACTGTGAGCATCTTTATCACCAGTGTTTTGAACTATGCATCTGTTAGGTTGGCTATATTGTCCTCACTTATTTCTCTCACTGGAACCTTGATCTGCTCCCTCTTTTGGGCCATATTTCTCTGTCTCCTCAACTTGACAGCTTCCTTTGTTTGTCTCTGTTCTTAGGTGGCACTCTTGTACCTGTTCCATTGTAAGGGGCAGAGCCTTAGGTATTCATCAGTGTGGGGTGACCCATTTAGCCATGTTGTGGTGCTGTATGTGGAGGAGGGATCTGAGAGGGAACAATACTGCTTGCTCAGCATTTACCCCTTTTTCAGGCACTTCTCCTGCACCCCTCTAGCTGTTGCCCTGGTTGTGGTTACCAGAATGGGTGGGTTTTTGGACATTCTAGGGCCGTGGGGCCCACTAAGCAGACTCTCCAGAGAGAATGGCAGTTCATTTGGCTGCCCCAACCTCCACTGGTTTTTACAGACAGAAGTTATGAGGCTTCATTTTCCCTGGTGCTGGAACCTTGGGCTGCTCAGTTCAGTTTGGGGCTGGGGTTGCTCCCCAAGTGTCCCTCCTGACTTAAAATGTGTGACTGGACTTTCTGCTGGTGGGCCACAACCACCGCCTTGCTGTCATCACAGTGGCAGCCACCACCGCTACCTTATCAATCTTCTTCGCCTTGGCTTTGTCTCTCCTACCTGTCTGGGTACTGCTTCTTTATATCTTTGTTGGGCTTCCATGCAGTTTGATTTTCTGGTAGTTCTGGTTGTATTTAGTTTTGAGGTAGTTGTAGTCCTTATGGTTGTGGAGGGAGGTAAAGCATGTGTATCTGCACCTCCATCTTAGCAAGAAGTCCAGAATGTTTTTAAAATTCATTAATGTATATGTGTATGTGAGATTACAAAGCCAACCAATTCTATTAAATTACAATGATCAAAATGCTAAGTAAAACAACATTTATGATGTGCTTTCTTTTTTAAGTTAATTTTATTTATTATTGTTGTATTACAATTGTTTCATTTTCTTTGCTTTCCCCAGTCTCCCTCCCTGACCCCCTCCCTCAGTCAGTCCCCAGCTCGCTGTCCACATCCGTGGGTCCTTCCCACTAGCTCCTCATCTGATCCATTCTCCTGCTTTCCCCCTTCTTCTCCTCCCCTGTAGATATAGTAGCAAGTCTCATAACTATACTTTTGAAAAACTTTAATATAAAAGATACTTTGAGGTTACAGGAAAACCTGTTTGATATAAAAATACCTATGACTTGTACTGGTGACAAAGTCACAGGCATGCTCATATAACTGGTCTGCTATGCATGTTCAGTATTGAAAGGAACACTAAATTTTAATTAGAAGATGTTGAAAGCAGATATGTAAAACTTTTTTCCCATCCAAGTTTATAGACCCCTGACTCCTATCCATAGACTCCCTTACCTACTCTGTTGCAATATTTGTCCAAACATTGGGCTACCTGCATCAGAATTAATGGGGGGATGGGTGAAAGGTAGGGTGGGAAACATCAGTGAATGTTTCTTTTAGAAAATGCAGATTTTCAAAATCTGAAATAACAAACTCATTTTTGTTGCTGTCTTGATGTGAATTTTACATACTCTAAATTTTGAGAGTCACTGATGTAAAGTGGAGAATTTAAAACCACTTAGCATCATTCTCTTTAACTATAAAATGGGGTGGTCTGAGCTGATTTAGTCATTGAAAAGTAAAATATATTTTAAATGCAAACCAGCTTTTGAAATGTTTAGAAATAACCTAGTGGTGCTGAATGCAGACAATACCAAAAGTTTTCTTCAAAGATGCCATTTGGTTCATGTAAGAGAGCTTCAGTGTCTCTGCAATGTGTGGGGGCTAATTGAATTATATCATGCTGAAAAGAAAATGTTTTACTGAGAATTTCAAAGCCTGCTGCTCACTGGACTAAGGACCTGGTTTGTTTGTATGTCTGGGTGGCTGTCAAAGCAATGGTGATATGTCCTAGATGGTGAAAGGGGCACAGGATGATGCAGTTCTAGGCCCAGTGCATCAGGAAAAGAGAGGCATAGTGTTATCACTAATCCATGGGATGCAGGACCTTGCTGCTTGTGGTTAAAGGCAGCGTGCAGGTCAAGAGCAACCAACCTGTGGGTAGACAGAATGAGCTCAGAATGAGCTTAAAAAAAAAGAAAGCACCATCTTCTGGATTGAAGATGCTGGGGATCTGCTGAGGTAAACTTATATGAGAAGGGGAGAGAGGAGTATCAGCTAAGAACAGAGGCAGCTGATGTACCCAGTGCAGGGAGAGCATCCTGGGCTTCTTGCATAGGGAGATTGATTTCCTCGTTCTATGGCTTTGGGTCTGGAAATACTGAGGTGTTTCCTGCTTGGGACGCAAAGGTTTCAGTGGTATCTAGGATGTAAGACATGGCTTCTGGCCATAGAAGATTTAGCAGCTGACATGGAGGGGTCATCAGGGGGAAGTACAGTTTTAACAGGTAGGCAAATTATCCTCCTCCTGTCAGTTTTTCTGTTTCTGCTAGTAGCTGCATAGCATAGTGGGTGACCACATGGGCTCCAGGGCCAGCATTGGAATTCCAGCTTTGCCACTTAGCCGCAGGGCCATCTTGAACAGGCGCTAATCTCTTTGTACCTACACTTGCCCATCTGTAAAATGATAATAATAATAATGGTCATGGGACTTTTTTGAAGTTCAAGCCAATTAACACATGTAAAGTGTTCAGGATTTGTACCTGGTGTATGGTAAGCAATATATGCTATATACAGGGTGGGACAAAGTAGGTTTATAGTTAATCATATGGATAAAAAACACAGTAATTAATAAATAGTAATATAAGAATAAACTGTGTTTCAGATATAAACACATTTTTATATACTATTTTTGCTGTACTCTCTATATTCTGGAGTTCTGGAGTCAGCTGGATCTGGGTTTTGAAGTCATCACTCTGTTCTATTCTATTAACTGTGTTTGATTCTGGCTTTACTGCTTGTAGATTCTTAGCTGGGCTAATTGACTTCTCTGAGCTAATTTCCCTCAATTGCAAATGGGACTAGAGTACCTTTCCAGTAGATGTCCAATATTTGAGAGCCAGTTTTATCTTAGATGCTCCTACAGGTCCTTATACACAGAAGGAAAAGAGCTACTTCCTGCCCTCAAGGGTCTTCTGATTTACTCACTTATAAAATGCTATAGAAATGAAAAACATTGCATGACAGTTCTTAGGAAGCAGGGTTGCTGCTCAAGTAGATTGGAGCAATGCTTTTCAAATTTACTGTGCACACCAATCTCTGAAGATCTTTGTAAGTGCAGAGTTTGTTGCAGAATGTCTGGGAGGGAGCCCGGGACCAAATTTTAAACAAACTCCCAGGTGATGCTGCTGTTCCCGGTCCATAGATGCAGTTTGAGTATGGAGGATTTAGAATACAGTTGAGGTGAGAAACCAACCCACAGGGGCCCATTTCCCTTCCTCTAAGTCTCTGCCTTCTAGCCTTTGCTTAAAAAGCTAAACGCCCCTGGGTACTCAGGGCTGAAATGCTTTTTACAAACCTTCCTCCCCATTACTGGTCATGATTCCTTTAGATTGGTTTTGTAGGCCTGGTCTGGTTTTCTGGATAGTATGGGTGGCTTAATTGAGATATTAACCAGAATGCTCTGGAAGATATAAAGAAGATTCATGCTTGTCAGCTATGCTCTTAAACCACAGAGTTCTTCATGGGAAAATTGGGAGAAATGTGTCAGGTCATTTAGCCCAACAACCTACCTGCTGACTTACAGGAGGCAGGATTCCTCTCAAGGAATTAGACCTTGGCTACATGCCCACCTTTTAATTTTCTCTTTTAAATCTGAAACAAATCAGTTCTATATAGAGTAATGTTGAGTTTGGATTAGTTTTACGTACTCATGTCTGGAAAAACTTTATTTGAATAGAAAATCATTGAAGAGCTTAGAAATGGAAAGACTGTGAGTGGAAAAGTAAATGATAAAGGGATATCCAATTTCTGTTTTAAAAAGGGATTTCTGAAACTTGAGTCTCATGGTGATATTAGCAATAATAGTAACTTCAATTATTTGGGTATTGACTTTGTGCCACCACTTGTACTTGGAGCTTTATGTACCAGGTGAGGCAAAAGTAGGTTTATAGTTGTGAACACACAAAACAAAGTTTATTCTAGTATTATTATTGATTATTGTATATTTTTCCACACAAGCAATTGTAAACTCACTTTTCCCCTACCCTGTATACTATGCAATTTAATCCCAGGGAGATAGGTACTTTTATATTGAAAAGGAACAAATTCAGAAGCTAAACCAGATTAGGTGGTTTGCCTAAGGTCACATAGCCATCAAGTAGCAGAAGTGAAATTTGAACTTGAGCAAATAGGCTTCATAATATTTGCTCCCGAACCCTATACCCCTGCCTCTTACTAGTTGAACGTCCTGTGTTCTGCCAGGAATCTCATCTAGCTTCCCCTTCTACCACTCTAGGGACAGCTAGCTTATATCTTTCAGTGAAACTCATTCCATTGTGAACATACTATAGTTTCCTTTGGTAGACAATCCTTTGTTCTTAGCACTGGCGTTGCCTTCAAGAGTAAACCAAATTGCCCTGGCTGGAATGGCTCAGCTGGTTGGAGCATTGTCCCATAACTGAAAGGTTGTCAGTTCAATTCCTGGTCAGGGCACATGCCTAGGTTGTAGGCTTGATTCCCAGTTGGGGTACATGCAGAAGGCAGCTGATTGGTGTTTCTCACATCAATGTCTCAGTATGTGTCTCTCTCTTATAAAATAAAGCTTCCTTTTCTTTTTCTTTTTTAAAGATTTTTATTTATTATTTTTCAGAAAGAGGGGAAGAGAGAGAGGCAGAGAGGGAGAGAAACATCAATGTATGGTTGCCTTTCATCTGCCTCCAGCTACAGACCTGGCTGGAGACCTGTCTTGCAACCTGGTTATGTTGCCCTGGCTGGGAATCGAACCAACGACCTTTGGGTTCACAGGCTGTCACCTTATCCACTGAGCCACCAGCTAGGGCTAAACCTTTCTTTTTAAAAGAGAGTAAACCAGATTGACCCAACAATTCTAAGTATATACCTCCCAAAACATAAAACTTATGTTAAAAAGAAAACCAAACTTACATGTGAATGTTTATAGTGGCATTATTCAAATAGCCAGAAAAGTAGAAACAACCCAGATATTCATTGACTGATAAATATGACCTATCTATACAATGGGGTATTATTTAGCCACAAAGGGAAATGAAGTGCTGATACATGCTATAGAATGGGTGACTTTTAGACACATCATGCTAAGTGAAAGAAGCCAGTCACAAAAGTCTACATATTATATGACCCCATTTCTATGAAATGCTTAGAATAGGGAAATCTATGGAAAGAGAAAGTAAATTAGTGGTTCCCAGAGACCATGATGAAGGAGGACGGGGGAATGTATATGGGGTTCCTTTTGGGATTAGTTAAAATGTCCTAGAATTAGATAGTAGTGATAGTTGTACAACCTTTTGAATATAATAAAAAACACCCACTTGTCACACTTTAAAATGATTAATTTTATAATATGAATGATATATTATCAAAAAATAACTTAGATAAGAATATAACCCCTAATTCCTGAATTAAAAAATAATGATTAAGCTAAATAAATCTATCAATATTGGAAACCACTGGCTTATCTTTATTGAAAATTCTTTGTCCAGGAGAAATAGCTCTGATTGATTTAACTGACTCTCTATGATTTTGAATTTTGGTCTAAACTAACTTCTTCTTATTTAAATGCCCCAGGTTGAAAGTGCTATTTGTATGATATCCTTCCCCAAATAAAAGCACTGCTTCAAGTGCAGAATTATTAGGTTAGAATAAAACAAAATCTACCTCTGCTTCTCTGAAGTCACTGTAAGATTACTTTATATTGGTGGTTTCATGGATTGAACTTTCAATGATTTCAATCCATTGATTTATTATTTTTTTCAATGCAACTAAAAAAGTGTAGATTTTCTTGTTCTTTTGGGAAAGGTAATTTAAATGCTTAATTAAAACAAAACAAAACAAAACAAAACAAACAAAAAAAAAACTTAAGCCCCGGCTGGTGGCTCAGTGGATAAGGCACTGGCCTGTGAACCCAAAGGTCACTGGTTCAACTCCTAGCCAGGGCACACAACCAGGTTACAAGTCAGGTTTCCAGCCAGGTCCGTAGCTGGAGGCAGGTGAAAGGCAACCATACATTGATGTCTCTCTCTCTCTCTCTGCCTTTCTCTCTCCCTCTCTCTCTAAAAATAATAAAATCTTAAAAGAAAAAATTCGTAAAGAATAAACTATTATACTTTTTATAAATTGCAAAAATAAAATAGCTACAACTCTCAGCTCTTCCATGATGCATGCCATTCATTGCTGTGACTTCGCAGTTCCTTCTATCAAGAAATAAAGCTTAGGCCCTGGCTGGTGGCACAGGAATAAGGCATCAGTCTGTGAACCCAAACATCACTGGTTCAATTCCCAGTCAGGGCAATATAACCAGGTTGTAAGCCAGGTCTCCAGCCAAGTCCGTAGCTGGAGGCAGGTGAAAGGCAACCATACATTGATGTCTTTCTCCCTCTCTGCCTCTCTCCCTTCCCCTCTCTCTGAGAAATAATAAATAAATTCTTAAAAAAAAATAAAATAAAAAAAAAAGAAAAAAAAAAGAAATAAAGCTTATATTCCCATCTCTAGAACCTGCCAATAGAATGTGGCAGATGTGACAATGTACCAGTTTTGAGCATAAGCCTCAACAAACCTTCATGCTCTAGTGTTGCTGTCCAGCTGCCATGGAAATAAACTTGAGCTTCCTGATGGAGGATGAGATACAGGTCACTCTGTTGCCCACATTGTATCAGCTGATAGGCAGCCAGCAAGAGACTCCTCCAAGGTCACCAGTAGTCAGCTACAAATGAATAAGATCCCAGCTGAGGCCAGAAAAACAATCCAATTGAATTCAGACCAAATTGCCAACCCACAGACATGTGACTTAAACAAATGATTGTTGTTTCAATCCACTGGTTTTTGGAAAAGTTAATTATGCAACAAAACTTTAATGAGATGTTATACCTCTAGCTAGGATACGGGAAGAAGTAAAAGACTCTTAACCCTAACTAAACAAGCACAAGTCACTAGGTAAGCAATAGCAACAAAATCATACCTTTTTAAAAGGCCACCAAAGAGCTGTGGATGCAAAGAAATGTAAAAGGATAATTTCAGGGGGAGGAGCCATTCCTAGACACAGTGTTTAGCATGTAATAAAAATTTAGGAATAAAATAGGAGGGAAAGATGGTGACAGAGTAGAGAGCAGTGCTGATGGTGTTCTCGAGTACCAGAGCAGCTAGAGGACAAATTAGGGAGTGTGAGACGTCTTCAGGTCCCTAAGAATTGGAGCGGTCAGCATCTGGACACAGGGGATCACAGCCCAGAGGCAGTGGAGACCAGCAGGAGAGTAGCCCACAGGTCCAGAATACAACCAGACAGCCCAAATAAAGGACACACCAAGAACAGCAAGTGGAGAAAATCTGGGAGATGGCAACATTGAACTCCACAAATCTCCTATCACAGAAGGGTGCTCAACTAAGGCAAGGAAGCAAAGCAGGATAACCCAAGGAAAAAACAAAAATAAAAATAAAAATAAAAAGCAAGCAAGAACAGACACCCAAAATGGGGGAAAAAAGAATCAGTCCATCACCAAAACGAAAGGAAGAATCCCCAGAAAGACCACAAAGTGAAACAGAGGCACCTGAAATATCCGATAAGGAATTCAAAAGAATGATGATAGAGAAGCTCAGTGAGCTCAGCCACATCAAAGAAAGCTATAAACAACTCCAGGAGAACTACAAAGAACTCCAGGGGAATTACAAGGAACTTACTGAGAACTACAACAGCATGAAAAAGGACATAGAAACTATCAATAAGTGCCAGGAGGAAATGAAGAATACAATTTCTGAATGAAGAATACAGTAGAAGGAATCAACAGTAGGCTAGAGGAAGCAGAGGACCGGATCAGCGAGTTGGAGGATAATGTAGACAAATACTCCAAGACAGTACAAGAGAATAAAAAAAGGCTGAATAAGACTGAAGAGGGGTTAAGAGAGCTGTAGGACAACATGAAATGTAACAACATCCATATCATAGGGATACCAGAAGGAGAAGAGAAACAAGGAATGGAAAACCTGTTCAAAAGTCATGATAGAAAATTTCCCTAACATGATGAGTGAAAACATGAATCCAGTTCAGGAAGCACAGAGGGTCCCAATGAGGATCAACCCAAACAGACCAACACCAAGGCACATTATTATTAAAATGGCTGATTTCAAAGACAAAGAGAGAATCCTAAAAGCATCAAGAGAGAAACAACAAATAACATATAAAGGGGCTCCAATAAGGCTATCAAATGATTATTCAACAGAAACAATTCAAGCCAGAAGGCAATGGCAAAAAGTATTTCAAGTCATGGTAAACAAAGACCTGCAACCAAGAATACTCTACCCAGCAAGGCTCTCATTCAAGATAGAAGGAGAAATAAGGAGCTTCCCAGACAAAAAAAGACTCAAAGAATACATCTCTACCAAACCAGCATTGCAAGAAATGCTAAAGGGTCTGCTATAAAAATAAGTAAACAAATAAAATGAAGAAACAGAGAAAGCCAAAGAGGAATACAGACAC